>JAZHYW010001360.1:0-135364 GCA_037355805.1 Ixodes ricinus
CTCTCTCAAACTTGTACGGTCATCACCTCAGACGGTCACGTCGTCAGAATGGGAAGGAAGAGAAGCACACTGAAGCTTATGCCCGCGAATTCCGCGATTTTGAGGTGTGTCCTGACGGAAGTTGTAGCGAATACCACGCGTATGTACATGTGTCGTTATACTTTGAGTGATCACAAATATCACAGCTACAAGGATCATCTGATATCCGGTGTCCGATGGTGTTTCTTTCATATTCACCGCAAAAAAACGGTAAACTTTTATGGGAATAAATATACACTGAAAAAAAAAACGAAAATGGAATTTTAAAATAAACACCGAAAAAGTACACGGAATTTTGAAAAAATAAAAACCGAAAACGCAGAACTTTACTAATAACTCTTCGTTAGGCATGTGGAAATAATGGATTTTGGGTTCGAAGCAAATTCAAGGTGAATACCGTAAAATCCCGAGACAGCCAACCTAAAATCGAAAGAAATTGGGTGAAATAAAGAGTTAGCTGACTTTCGGTGTGCAACCGAGAAAAGTTGTAAAAAATGTTACTTTTAGATTATGTCTCTGTCAAACTTGTTATCGCGGCGAGGGACAATGACGCAAAGATGACTGTACTTCCCAATCGGCAATGTTTGTTTATATCCCGCTATAGCTAACTAGACGCATTTACGCCAAGGTCATCATTGACCAGAACACTGCGATTACTAGGAGTGGGCTATATTTCGGTGTTTAAAGAAAATACCAAATCAAGCCAAAAATAGGGGTGGGTTGCCTTTTGGAGGGTGGGCCTCTCGGGATTTTACGGTAGTGGTTTTGGCCGAATATCTTTTAATCGAACATTGAATAGTAGCTGCACCTTTTCCATGCCTTTCACTACTGTTACACTATGCTTAAACAAAAATTCAGCTGAACTTGCAAAGGTTGTTCCCAAGCTTCTAATAGCCCAATCATGAGCTCTGTTAAATTTAATCTAGCCATATTTATAGACTGTCGCCTCAGACAGACCAATGACTACATTAGGATGGCAAGTAAATGACAGATTTGACATAAAGCTTGTGGGCACCCTGGCGGCTCCCCAGCCCAGTTGCCCGACTGCGGGGCACAGGTGGCGAACTTTTCCAACATGGCGGCGACGTCACGCCGGCCATGCACACATCGCACGCGCCGCCTAGATAAGGCGGATTAGAGGGGCGGGCACAGGGAGTCGCTGGCTGGACTCGGGCGCCACCGGTGCTCCCTGGTTTGGTTATTATTCTTCATCATCTCGTCCATGTCCGATTAAATGTAGTTTCTTGTCGTTGAAACTGTTGGCTCCGTGTTATTCCTCCGGGTCGGGTATGCAGCAAGGCAAATTGACCACAAATTAAACCTATAAGGGAACCCTGCCATGCCTAATTGAGGGGATTTATAAGTCTTCTTGCTATATGAAAATATTTTCTTCAATCCTGAATTAAAACAAAACAAGTGCAAATAATGAAAACAAGTTGTTAAAACATTGCTGCCTGACATACACCCTTGCATAAAAGCTACAGTTAAATTTTGAAGATTTTACTTCAATATAAATATAACCAATCACAATGTTTTCTTTCTTTTTAATACACCAGGCGCACACGTGCATTATACCACTTTGAAGATTAGTTTTTCGCCTAAGTGCGCGGTTGCGCTATGGCGAAGCGAGTCGCGAAATTACGGTGTCAGCTGTGCAGGTACTGCTTCTCCGCAGTGCATCGGTGCATGAGGAGAAGTGCACTCAAGGGGCTAACCCACCAGAATCAACACTTTGAAAAGAAGTTAATTTAAACTCGCGGATAATTCAAACAAACATGCAGGTCCCGTCCTATGTGTTTCTAGGAACAAGACTCCCAGTAATTCAAACTTTGCATTATTCAAACAAAGTTTGGGTCCCCCTTGGGTTCAAATTAACGAGACTCCACTGTATGAATATTGCACTTAATTTTGAAGCGAATATCAAATAGCGTATAATTTGAAACTAGTATTTAAAAATTTGAATATTCGCGCAGCCCTACTCTTTGCACATACGTAGTTCTTAGGCATCCCAAAAAACAACTGTACTTTCTTCATTTTCAGTGGCATTGCCAAGAATGCCACGTGCCAGACACTTTGTTTCATTTCTGAGGACAGCTCCCTTTTGGAGCTGACATGGCGCAAATTGTGAACAAATGCAACCTTTGGAGCAGCATGCAGCAGGGTTTTCGTTCTGGCGAAGTTTGTCGCAAATGACGCAGCAGTTCCACCTCTGTAAGTGCGTCGGAGCAACTCTCGGTGACTGAAAATATGGTGCACGTGATGTTTCAATCACGGTCATCCAAGATAATGGTGGAAGAGCGCAACTAGCGGAACGATCGACATAATCCAAAAATGCCAGGCGCAGAGGACCGGGAATCTGCTGTCCGAGCGGTCACACTCTGTCCGAGCAAAACAGAGTTAGAGTGACACATTCGTTTCTTACATCTTTCTGCATGATCATAATCAAAACATCACGTGCGCCCTATTTTCAACCATGAAGAGTTACTACATTTAACCCTTATGCTCAGTAAAACTTTTAGAGCGCAGCTTTTAGGGTGCCCAATTCCGGCTTAAGCGGTGTCGGTGCAACTGCGCGTTGCATTATGGACGTTTCCCATAATGACGTCACATGTGTCGTCACGAGAGAGAAGAGGACGACACTTTTTCCGCTAAATTTAGAGGAAAAATTTTCACGCTAGATTTAGCAGAAAAATTTCCCCGCTAAATATAGTGGAAAAAATCTCCTGCTAAATTTACCAAAAAAATTTCTCCGCTAACTTTAGTAAAAATCAATTCCCCACATAATGTAGCAAAAAATTTCCCGCAAAATTTAGCGGAAGAACTTGCCTGCTAAATTTAGAGGAAAAGTTTTCACTCTAGATTTAGCAGAAAAATTTCCCGCTAAATATAGTGGAAAAAATCCCCGCTAAATTTACCGGAAAAATTTCTCCGCTAAATTTAGAAAGAAATAATTCCCCATAAAATGTAGCAAAAAAATTTCCCACAAAATTTAGGGGAAAAACTTCCCGCTAAATTTAGCAAGAAAATTTCCACGCAAATGCTAGCGGGAAAAATTCCCCGCTAGATTTACAAGAAAAGTTTCCGTGCAAAATTTAGCAAAAAAATGCCCTGCAAAATTTAACTGAAAAATTTCCACGCCAAATCTAGCGGAAAAAATTCTCTGCTAGATTAGTGGAAAAAATTTCCTGCTATATTTCGCAGGAATATTTCCCCCTAAATTTAACGGAAAAACTTCCCTGCTAAATTTAGCAGAAAAATTTCCCGCTTAATTTAGCTGAAAGTTTCCCACTAAATTTAGCAAAAAAATTTCACCGTTAAATTTAGCAGAAACAATTCTCTGCTAGATTTAACGTAAAATATCAGACAAGCACCCACTCAAAATTTAGAGATAATAGAGAAAAAATGGGGGATGGGCGCTTGTCCGGTCATCAATTTTACATATCAATCTACTGCGTATATTTTCTCAGATCTTAGAAATTTGGGAATGGGCGCTTAATGTGGAATGGGCGGATGCGCAGTATTCTACGGTAGTGAAAAAATTTTCCCGATAAATTTAGCGAAAAGAACAGCCCGCTACATTTAGTGCAAAAAATTCCCCGGTAGATTTAGCGAGGAATTTAGTGGGGAATTTAGCGGAAAAAATTCCCCAGTAGATTTAGCGAGGAATTTAGCAATAAATGTAGCAAAAATTTTCCGCTAAATGGGAGGGGAGCAGGAGAGGAGGAGCATACCCTCCCCCCGTACTCTCCCTCCTCCTCCTCCTCCAGAACTGCACTCTAATTTGGCACTACAAGGAGTGTAAACGTCTTTCTTTTTTTTTTTCTCACTACCTCCGTTAAGGGATTTTTTTCGGCTTCTGGTTGGCCAAGAGCGCATGCCAAGCCCGCTATCTGCATCTGGTGCACGCCCTGGCTCTGCCCGGTCCTCCCATTAACCACTTCCTCTTTATAAACGGCTCTGGGCGTCACTTAACAGATGTTCGTCGGTAAGCATCACTATAATTTCCAACGCTGTCCTGAGCCGGCATGCACGTTTTATGTTCCCAACAAGGTGGACAAAAGTGCTAAATAGGAAGGATCTGCAATCAAGGCTATGACAAAGTCAAGGTAGAACACTAAGAAAGCATCTGCTGGGGATGTAAGGTGTACTATCCGTTTTTCACCAATATAAGCATTCCTTCGGTGAAAACCACAAGTGTTACGGAGGCTAACTCTCCAACGAACCAAAAATAGACGTCAGTTAGAGTACATTCACTTTTAGAATAGCCGTAGGTGTAAGGCAAACTTTCTGTTTTCAGAATTTTTTTTTTTTGTTGTTTAATTTGACATAGCTGTAGAAGTTTTGTCATTTATGAAAATTCCACACATGCATTATACTTTCAAGAAATAAAGGTTTAAAACCTTTTTCCCACATTACACCAACCTGTTTCTTTTGAAATAACAATTGGCCACATTTTGATGTGTCATATTTCTCCATACGCAAGTCAGTTAGGAAAATAAAAGCATTTGCAAATCTTTTGAAAATTGCTACTTTTCCCGTGGTCAGGAAAGAGTTAAAGTACTTCCTAACACCAGTTAAGTACAAGTAAAGTGTTTCTAAGAACATTACTAATTATACCAAGCCTTACCTCTTTGTTTGTGTATGTTGTGTTGCCATATCTTGCAGTTACTAGAGGCACAAAAATGGTACAGCTTTGGATGGCGTCGTTCAGTCGGTTTTGCCAATCATCACCGGGTACAATGTCATCTTGGTCCTATAATCAATCAATCAGTCAAACTATCAATTACACTTTATTTACAACTTATGGCTCGCCTTAATGTCTACAAAGAGCTTTAAAAGTCAGGCTGGAAACAATATGTAATTTTGCCATATATTCAGAGAGAAATCAGGTTTCACCCAATTTTGCTCTAATTTTTTGGGAACAAATTTCGGTGAAAATCAAGTTTTACTCAAAGGCAGGGCTGTACTGGTATGGTACTACAAAACAAAACCGCTGAGTCATGCACACTCACCAAAAACACCTTAGCTCCTAGGCTCTCCAATGACTCCTTTAGCTTCCTGGCATGTTCGTCAGCTTCGCTGCGTGCATAGCTGATGACAATGTCTTTCTTGGAGTCATCCTGAAGCGTGAATCCAGTGCTGAAATCGCAAAACGTAGAAGGTTTACACTACTGCCCTCGGAAAGAGCTTCTCTTGCAGTGTTCAATAACGTTAAGTGAGACAGATCGTTCAACAATGAGCAAGAAACTATATCACTTCAGAACAATTCTGTGTTATTTGTCGTACATTGACAGGAGCTTAGGTCCGCATCTTGTGTCGGTACCCATACAAAGTTGGACCTATGAAACTCTGAGCGTACAGCTCAGATACCTGACCCAATTTCTGATATTTATGAGTCGCTTCAGAAAGATTAAATCGAGTTGTTTCTCAGGCACAGGGCAGACTTGAAAGTGTTGGTCCTCGGTTAAGGTGTATTTCCAGTGAACTAGTGAACTGTCAATAAATAGCCAATGCATTCCTCGCTATATGATTTTATACGCTGCAAGTAAGCAGAGGGATAAAATCAAGAACCATTACTACGAATGATCGGGCAATGATCCACTCTGCAACGTAATGTTCTTGCCCCTCAAAATTAATGAAAACAGTCACACAAGGCTAAAAGAGGTTTTTTGTGGTTGTTGTTGTTGTCATAAAGCAGTACTAGTACTTAAAATCATCAAGCAGTGGCATAGACAGGAATTTTTTTCAGGAGGGGTTAAAGTGGCTGGGATGTCCTTAACTTGGGGTGCGGAGAGGGGAAGGGGAAAGGGGGTCAAAGGCATGTTTATATTACAGGGTCGGCTGAATTTCAGGGGGCTGAAGCCCCATAAGCCTTTCTCCTGGCTATGCCACTGCCATCAAGGTATGAGTATTAGAACAAAACATTAAGCCATGGGGATTTGAACAAAACGTCAAGATACGAGGACTTGAACAGAAAAAAACATCAAGAAGATACAAGGGTCTGAACAGAACAAAACATCAAACTACAAGAGCTTGAACAAAACATAAGAAGTTGAGGATTTGAAAGAGCATCAAGTAGATATGAAAATATGAGAAGAACATCAACAAGATACAAGGGTTTCAACAAAACATAAAGAAGGTACAGTCTAAGATCATTACAACAGACCTGGTTACAACAGACATTTGGATATAACATGCTGATTTGTAAAGTTCGGTTGGTTTTCCTCTACATACCATTGACTACATACCATTAAAATGCTGTATGAATGCAGCATTTTAAAAAGGCTGTATCCATACTACTAGAACTTGAATAGTGATTTGAGTGTTCTATTAACTTGTACGTAATAATCCCACCCCCTCTGTAATGCCTTCGGGCCCTGAGGGTACCAATAAATGAAATGAAATGACTCAACTTCATATCTGCATAGAAAATACTCCTCTTACAACAGACTGATATCTTGGTCAAAATCAAGGTCTGTTACAACAAGCTTAGACTGTATTGGGATTTGAACGGAACATAAAAGAAGGTATGACGAATGGAAAAGAATGGCAGTAAGATACAAGGATTGGAGCAGATCAGCAACAAGATACGAGGATTTGGACAGAACATCAAGGATATGTGAGAATTTCCACAGAATGTCAAGAAAATATGAGGATCTGGGAAGAACATCTTGACCAAAACGTCACTTAGATGTGAAGAAAACAACAGTTAGCGAACAAAGGTTACCTGTTTTTCTTCCTCTTCCTGCAGTCCTTACTCCCCTTTATGTTGCAAGGTAGGGGTGGCTTGATATGAGGTAGCTGTATTGTCACAACTCCCTGAGAAATGACGTCCCATCCAGCCAGGTCCTTCTCCTGCTCCTGCTTCACGGGCCAGCCGTTTCTATCGCAGAAGGAAAACTCTCCATCTAAAAGCTGAAATTGAAGAAAGGTATGTGTATGTTACTTTCAGAGTAACAAAGAGAAGTGAAGAAGCTTTGCCTTCATTCTGGCTCCTGCCAAATGGCATGTAATTCAATAGCATTTGAAATCCTTTGCCTGCCAAGTTTTCAAGGTTGACTGTACAGTGTTACCTCCACTGTCCCGCTGCCTTCCCCGTCATTGCACAAGCTACATAGCTATTCACTGGCACTCTGCTTGGGCAATTTTAGCGCACTCTTCAGACGTTCGTCGAGCTCGGCACTCTCGGTCAACGAGGTGCCATTTTTGCGTGTGCAGACACTATAGTTGGTGACGGGTTAAAGGCCGACGACCAGACACGAGATTCTGCAAGGCAGAAGATCCTCCTCACCCTGGGGGAGGAGGCAACGGTAGACAGGGTAAAGAACAGGGAAGAGGAAGAAGCGGAAGAAAAGTGGAAAGCGGTCTGTAAGAGTAAAGTGGAAGCTCTTTGCACTTTAGCAGAGCGAACGATGAAGAGGATGTTGCCTCCTCTCCAGCGTTTGCTCTGCCAAAGAGGGAGAGGTGGGAGGAGCTTCCATTCTTAACCCATCACCGACTATATAGTGTTATGCAAGATTGATAACTTAAAAGTAAACATTTCGGCGGAACTCCGCCTGGTTAGGTAAGTAATAAGACAGGGTACTTTGTATCGACTCTAACCGATTTCTTCGATGTGCCCGACGTTTGAAGCCAGCTCGGCTCCTTGATCACGGGTGACTATATGTGGGCCCAAAGATACACGGGCTACGATGCGCCACGCGCAAAAACAGAAGAAATCAATGCTAAGAGAGAAGAAGAAAACAACGACGGGTTGCTACCTTTGGGCCCACATATAGTCACCCGTGATCAAGGAGCCGAGCCGGCTTCAAAACGTCGGGCACATCGAAGAAATCGGTTAGAGTCTATACAAAGTACCCTGTCTTAAGATTGATAACGAAACCAAGAATGTGCAGAGGGGCTATTTTTCAAAAACTGGAAAGCAGGTCAGCTGCGAGAGGTGTGTAACAGGAGAAAACTCGCCTGTTCATTGATTTCGGAACGAAACTGGGTGAGCAAAATGTTTCTGTCCGCGAATATGAAGCCAATCACCGGTCCAACGGATTTCTTCACACCGATCCGCCATTTGTCTGAAACAGAAATAAAACAAAAATATAGTGTGTCTGTCGTTACAGTCCGCTCCGCCTCGGTAAAAACTCCCGCACCGAAATTTCTCGTGATGAACAACGCTGTGGTCCCCCCTAGAACATCGCTGGCTGTTATGTTTCTTTCTTGGTGTTTCCATACTGGGATCCTAGAAGGAGAGGATCATTTTTACTACACAGATTACATATTATGCCGGGTGCTCACTTTTCTTGGGTGAGGAACACGAAGTCGTGATGAAAGGCCGCAAGTTCGCTGGAGATGAGAGCCCTCACTTCAACGAGTGACGTGTCGGATTTGAGTAAACGTATAACTCCGACGACGTCGCTCCTCGTGTTGGTTCGATTCAGGTCAACCTCACCCACAAGATGCACGCCGATGAGTTGAGAACACATGACCTGGAACAGAAAAGTACCGCAGCCATGGCCCGAAGGAACTCCGGTACAGATAACACAGATCAGTGAGAATGCGATTGCTGCAATCTTCGAATATCTGCCCTCGCGACACGAAGGGTGGGGAAATGTCAAGCGCGAAAACTCCAGCTATCGTCGACCGAACCGGTCGCTCCCCATAAACACATGATCCGCGCATCGGTCAAAAAGTTTCTCGCGACCTAAGGTTACGTCACCCTTTTCCGAACACGACGACGCGAACTCGTCGACTTCCTCGAACGACATAGTACTTACCCAGTTCGTCGGTTACTATTTTATTCCCGGTATAAAATTACGACGCTTACAACAGGGCAAGCACATGTCGACCGCGAAGCCGGCAACACTCATCCGCACGCACCTTGTCGCTTCCTCCAAACCATCGCGTAAACAAACGCGGTTGCCAGATCGTCTTGTTCTAAAGCTGGTTCCTTATCATCGGGCAGATAAGGCAAAATCGAATTACCACTTTACCAACTTTACTGTTTCGATGAGCCGGCATGCCGGTACTACGGGTGCTACGGCGAGATGAGGGGAATGGGGGAATCGGAAGCTACCTTGCGAGACGTGTCCAGTGTGGTTGTGGTGGTTGCACGTAGCGGTACTCACGTAAACCCGTACTCACGAGGCCTACCGGAACAGGCCGCGCAACCGCCCCGACGCCCGTACCCCGGGATTTCCCGATGGCGTACAATGAAAGGCCCGCCGTCCAACCTATTTCCCGTTGCCTCTCCATTCGGGCTGGGTTATTTCCCCTTGTGCAAGCCTCACGCAACGCTGGCTTCGCTGTCGTGCTGGTCGTGCTGCCTGGCACGCTAAAACGTCGATTCGCTCAAATGTCGCTGTTCGCTAAACCGTCATTCGCTCATCTGATATCGATCCCTTTTCATAAGCTATTTACCTTCCGTGGTAAATTTGGGTTTTACGAAAGAAACGGGGCAAATATGATTTGTCATATTTGGTTCAGCCTCTGGGGTTATCCCATAGAGATAGCAAATTGCAATGGACCTTTTTCACATACCGACGGCACCAGGCGGTGGCTGCACGAACTAAAAATCGAGGAAGGGACCTACCTGCGCTACCAATCGATAATGGGAGCTACGCTACCAGTTTCTTCGTTCTCTGAGCAGCGGGGCGTGCCCAACGCGCTGTCCAAGTGGGGCATCCATGGCGTCCACTTAAACGTCCTGTTATTCTTTCCGTCCGCTTTCTTTGTTGCGTAACACAATTATATGTATGCTGCAATTACGTTTTCTACTCGCTGATCTACAGCCTCTTTCCGAATTTCCTCGATTTTGGTGCCAACTTCCGTCGCTTGGCATCGGGCGCCGCGCGTGCGCAGAACGCTTCTCGTAAAAGGTCCATTGCTCAACACAAACATGTTTGCACGAGCGAAAGTGTATGTGGACCAATGGCGTAGCCAGGAATTTTTTCGGAGGGTGGTCTGGGATGTGGAGGGGGAGAGAGGAGGTCAAAGTGGGTCCCCATCGTTTCGTCGAAACTTGTTTTGCAGAATTACATTTTGTGGACAACTTTTTATGGACATATTTCGTCCGCACAAATGTTACATCGACACTCGTTATGTGAATTGCACACTGTTCGGACATTTTGTCGCGCGTGCATCGCTGAGGTGCGTGTTGACCCATCCAGCCGCCCTGTTTTTGTCGCTTCGTGGCAACAGTCTGCGGCGGCTCACTACAAAAATGTTCACCCACCTGACCCACTTGTAGAAGGCACTTTGTGGCGACAGTCTGATGCACTTTACTACGGAAACAAGCTAATCTGAGCCGTCGATGAAATGATTCGTCAATGAAACGTCTTTCAATGAACTGAGTGCATGTGTATATTAGCTTTGCTCGATTGACCTGCACCAGTGCAGAAAAGTGTAGGGCAATGTACTTCCGGTATGTGGAGAGATATGACCGGAAGTATACACAGCACTACAGTTTTCTGCACCGGTGCATGTAAGTCGAACGAGGCTATTAAAGTGTCCACTAGATTTCGGGGGGCTTCCCCTGGATGCACCTCTGATGTGGACTGAATGATAACTAGACCATGGATGACCCGGTCCAGGTAGTCGGGGCGAGTAAACGGGCACCTGTTTGACAGAGATGTTTTTAATTTTCTTTGTGATGCAATGAAATCCAGAATACAAAATATAGCACATGCGTCACTTTGCATTCATTTCTTCAAATACAAACTGTACAAAAACTGTCAAGTGCAATCAAGCCCAAGACCACGATTTGTGAATTGTCTTTAAAAAAAAAAAACTCTCTACATAAAAAAAATAAAACTAGCGAGAATCCTTCTGACAGTCAGTAGCGGCACCATGACCACTGTCGCGAAGGTGCCCTCAGAAACGTTTACGGAGATGGCGAAACTATAACGAAACATGGACAAACGGACCTCTCCACTTTCAGTATATGCAACAGTAAAGGTAATCTCATGTGTAAATGGCTAGATGGGGTTCAAAACAGGAAAGCCAGGATTCACTTGAGGACGACACTGAAGACCACGACTGGATGACACTGTTGAGCAAAAACAAGTCTTCCACAGCTGGCAACTCAAGAAGTGGCAAGGCGCTTTCTATTTCTTTTTTCCCTTTTTTCTGTACAAAACGTCTCTTGCAATCGGCAACTGCATATAAAAAGCATAGGCACACAAGCAGAGCGCTGCTGCTAAAGGCTCCCTACAAAAATCTACCGCAGCTGTGAACACCACTTCTAAAAGGCAATGCAGATGATTAGTATAAAAAGGCAGCGATTTACTTTGTCCAGATTGCATTTCATGGTGCGTCACACTACAACACTCTCCAGCATACATTGCACAACTTGAGCACCAAGACGATAGCCGTTCGGGGCACCAGACATAATTTGTCCCCAAGCAGAACAACATTGCAGCTTCTAAAACTCAGTCGACACAGCTTGACAAGATGAATTTTCCTTTTAAGTATGCCAACTATGAACCTGTAGCAAAACTCTCAGAGACGCAGACATGGCACTAGAGGGACTAAAAACAGGCATTGCAAACCAAGTCGCTGTGACAAAATAATATGGCTATGCTCAGGATCTGCCCAGCACACTCAAGTAAAGCACGGCACGCGTCCAAGGGAGAAACAAAGATGATCGCTTGTGCTATTGCAACAAAAGTGTCGACCAACTGACCACCAATGATACTGATTGCTCTAGACACTCAACTTATTGCATGGGACATCAACCTTATCTACAAAAAGAAAAGAAATCCGTAAACAAGACTCTTTCGTCGTCACATGGTATCACATTGCCGTGTTGAGATGTACAAAAACGTTGGCAGAGTGATACCCGTGTCAGCTTGTAGATTTCTGAATGTCCCCTTGCAAGGCCTATGCATGTGAGCACTTTGGTACCCACAAGCTGCCAGCCAAACATGCATTCTTTTTCAACCCATTTCGAGGGATCGGGTTTCCTTGGGACGACTGAAGTTAACTAAGCTTAGACTAAATTTTACCTTCTGTAGTGCTCACTCCACAAACGAGAGTTTCGCAAAGCTGAACCGTAGTGAACAAAAGCGGCAGCTAAAGCGAAGGAGGTTCCGTTTACGGCATACAGGGGTCGCTAGAATCGCCTTCACATCTTAGTCGCGTTTCGACGTCGTTAAAATATAATGTGCGAAATAAGCGTGCCGCTATCATTTTGATAACTAAAAGCCCATTCATGTTAACATTCAGTCTCTTCCCGACTAAAACACAAGCTGTCAGCAAACAAGGTGGTAAAATAAAATTAAACATGCGGCTGTAAGCGCAAAATGCGGTAAAAACACATCTGGGCAAAGTTGGAAAAGTGGAGCTGCATGTTGCCTAATAAAACGGAAGGTAAAAAAGAAAGCGTCTCGAACAATGACAACTAAAAATATAACGGCAGTTCAGCTTCCACGACATAACAAATGGGCAGAACACATGTGCAAAGACACATTAAAAAAATGAATTAAATTTTTACAAGAAATAAAAACGCACCTTAAAAAAGGGTAGCTCGACACTCTGGACACTGAAATAAGCTCGAAACAAAACAAGGTTTTCCGGATAGTTTAGACGAGCGCCTAGGAAGCACTCCGTCGTAACCTACCTACGAAGAGTGCGCAGCCCAGGTGTTAGAAACAAACAGTAGCAGCACGAGACATCACAATCAAATAATGAGTTCTCATTTGCCCTTCCAATCTAATCGAAGAGAAGCACCACTGAAAGCGGATGCCAGCAAAATTTAAGAAGAGGAAAAGGATGGCACGAAAAAGCGAATGATGTTTTTGACAATGCAGTTGAATCATATTTTATATGCGTAGAAGTCTCGACATAAAATAGCGAAAATAAACTAGGCAAAAATGCGTTCACCAATAGACAGATCTCATAATACGTATTATGATGGAGCTTTACTATGCAAGCGCGTCTTTGGAGACAGGGAATTTAGGTTTTGGAGTGGGAGGTACCCTTATTATGGGAATTGTGCCGCTTCACTTCTTCCTCAAGATTCCTGGTCCTACACCTGGGCTAGGCTGCAACGACAAATTGCAACACGGTTGCAAAGAAACAAAAAAGAGTAAACAAAAGCGGATAAAAACTGCCAGTGTCTCGCCAATTTGCGCAAACAATGAACAAAAAAGAACCAAGTTTTGCAGTTTAGCACTGATTGCAGGCGCCACCCTGACGTGCTTTGTGAGGTACGTACAGGCGAGGAAGCCTTCAACGACACAAAAGATTCTCGAGGACACGCACAGACTCTGATCAGAAGGCCGGGACAGGCAATAAAGTGCCGCAACGCCTGTGTGCGCGACGACAGTGTCAGGAGGATGGCACCTTGTCCGTCCGGGGTGGTCGAGACGACTCCCAGCATTTTACGGTGGCGCCCGGCGACCCGCTTCGGTAGCCCCAAAGTCTGCGACGCCGTCGAAAACGGGAAGAGACGACGCGGGGGGCAAAGCGGAAACTTCCACCGTCGTCGCATAACGAATTTTGTCGGGGAAACGCCCCCAGCGACTTCAACGAAACCTCTTTGTTGCCGCAAGCTTCCACGGTGCCACTGAGCCCTTTGCTTGAAGGATTCGAGCTGCCATTACGAAAAGGCGGCTGCGTCCTTTGTTTTGTATTAGAGGCAGCTTCCCCGTCCCTTAGACGGGAACTCCGTCGTCGACAGAAACGGACGCCGCTGCCTTCCAAACACTGGTCACCCGCCCCGAACAAGCGGCCGGTATGTTGTCCTCGTCTTTACTGCAAGTTTGTGATGGGGGGGCCGGAAAAAACAAAAAAAAGGAAAGGAAAGGAAAAATAAACGGAAGGGGACACGAACGAAGCGTCGACAAACGGGGGACCGTTAGACGGGTGAGGGTGGGGTCACGACACCGAGGAGATGGGGTTGTGTGGCGACCCCATCTGGGTGAGGACCTTGTCCAGCCACTGGAGGGGCCCCGACAGGTGCACCTCGATCCAGCAGGGCGTCGACGTGACGTCCTGGCGGTGGTACTCGGCGCCCCAGCCCTTGACGAAGCTCATCCGGATCGTGCACATCTTGGTGAGCTCGTAGACTGCCTCGAAGCCGTGGTTCACGGCCTGCGTCAACAGTTCGGCAAACTCCTGCCGGGGACGAGAGAAAGGGTGGGGGCGGGTTGTCACAAACTGCCCGTCTAATGGCAGTTCGAACGACGAGCTCAAATGAGCTCCCAAGTGGGATATCGCATTTTCGTGGTATAAATCATCTCTGCAGGCTGAGACGTTTTTTTAGTTGCAATTTCCCTTCCCCTCGAAAGAACATCCACAACTCTAGAAACTTCCAAATTCATATAGTTGGACAAAACCAAACGGCAGTTTGATACTTTGGTCCTATATTCCAGGGAAAAATAAAAGTCCGCCGGGTAACCAAAATAGGCAAATGGCGTTTGCTATTGCTGGCTCCAGCGTCTGCATGTACATCTATTCGGCAGACGCTTCGTTGCCGTGTTGACGGCAAGCATAGCAGATGGACGTGCGAAAGGAGACTGCACTGTGGCGAGGTCAGGCGGAAGCTCAGGCTCTTTCGCCATGCTTTACAATGCATGAAATGTGAACATAGAGTTTGAGATAAGGACCTAATGCAGCTAGCTGTTTTTCTCCAGTGCCTAATATTTTTACGACCCTTACATGAAAAGCATGCTTCTAATTCGGAATTTGAACTACCGTAGAATACCGAGCATCCTCCCATTCCACAATAAGCGCCCACACCTCAGTTTTGAAACATTCGGAAAATAGACGAAAAACATTTTTACATGATTATCTCCAAATTTAAGCAGGCAATCACGCAGGGTTTTATGGGAGGCTTTTTGTACGGCAACATGAAACTGAATAAAAAAAAAAAACAATTTTTAAGCAGATTCGAGCGAAGGAAAAAAGGATCTACCGTAGATTACTGCGCATCCGCCCATACCACATTAAGTGCCCATTCTCAAATTAGCAAGATTTGAGGAAATACGCGCATTAATTTATATGTAAAATTGATGACTGGACAGGCGCCCGTCCCCCATTCCCTCGCGATTATTCCTAAATTTTGAGTGGGCGCTTGCCCGGTATTTTACGGTAATTTCAAGCTCCCGAATTTTGCAAAAATATAGAATGCACAAAGAATGGTGCAATAAAAAGCCTGATGTGTAGCAACACATGTTCCCACCATCTGGAGGCCTAGCTAGCTCCAAATAAAAAAATTCTGCATGCTAAAAAATAAAGGCTATAAAACTAAAACATAAAAGGTTAAATTTTTTTATGTATATATTTTTTAAATTGTAATTACTTTTCAATGATTTTAAGACATTTCTCTCGTTGCCGTCGTGCCAATATTATTTTAAGGAACAAGCGTGTAGTTGCTCCAGGTGCCTCCCTATGGCTTCGGCATAAATAATTATGTTTCTTTTGGCAAATAAAGGTTTACAATTAAAAATTCCCGTTGTTACTACTACATCAAAATGCATAATCACGCCCCTGGTGGCTCGCAATTCCCAGATTTCAGACAATTTCCAGGGAATGTTAATCGTCGCAACTTCCCCGTCAAGTCGGAAATCCCAAACGAAACAAAAACAAATGCAGGCAAGCAAAATCCCAGGGCACCTGATTGTTGAAGATCTTGAGACTGCACCCGGACGGGATCTTGCACACCGTCGTCGGGTGGAACTGGTGCGAGTGGTTGCAGTTGCGGCTTTGCACAAAGATGGCGCTGTCGCTCAAGCACTCGGCGTACACCTCCCCTCCAATGTAGTACAAGTGGACGCCTGGGGGAAGGAAAAGGAGTGCTCCTGACTCTCGGCACCCGTTAACGTCTCGGCCGTTCCCACTCCGGAATATTTCATCTTTTCTACGAATTGTTTTGGTTCACTGGATGCAGTTGGACGAGATGAATATCGACTGGTGCCCTAAATTCCTGTCCAGAAACGGCAGAGTTATGGGCACGAGACGTCAAATGCCTCACTTCACCGGGGATGACACACGCTGGTGTGTGAACACTATCGCTACTTATGCTTGCAGGCTATGACATACCTGTTTCACACTTTTCTCTTTTTGTCAAACGGGTAATTTACTTCTACTCTCGCTAATAATAATAATAATAATATATCATACACAAACTAGCAATTATCATAGCTAGTTCGTAGTGCCGCAAATGTCTCTCGATCAACACTAAAGTCAGCCCTCGTAGCTTCAAGAACACAGTTCGAGAAGCTCGTTTAAAACCAAATTTAGGGCACAAATAAGGTGGTTTACAAATGCATCGTGATAATAAGCAGCCATTAAAATATCTAGGACTCGTTTCAATTTCCCCAAAGTGTGAATTACGCGTGTCTGAATCCAAGCAAAACCAACCAGCTGAACAGAACATTTGAATTATTTTTGTTTCACTTTACGATGAACAGCGGCGCATGCTACGCTCTGAACAAACCCTGCGATTCGCCCCTCCCTAAGAAATCGACCAGGACGGCTCGCTGCATATGCACCCTTGAACTAAACCACTTTCTACAGTTGTCTATTTGTGCTCGTAACTCAATCTATGGGCTCTAAACAACTTAAACCAAACATTCATGCATGCCCAATTTCTCTATTGAAATCGGTATCGCAAGATTGACACCAGGTGGCCCCATTGGAGGAGGAAGGGCAGAGCCGTATACGAGTACACACATTAATTGGTAAGAATAGGGCAAAAGTAAGGGAATGTCATTGGCCGAAATTGTCTCAATGACCTTGGGTGCGTTGATTGACAGCTCTTGCAACCAATCCCTAGCCACGAATATTCCCCTAGCGGAGGCAATGAGCTTCACCTACACCCTCCAATCACAATGTGTAGGTAAGGATGTATTCGAGTATTTCATTTCAGCCCGCTAGAGTTGAAGTTTGTGACTCTTCGTAACTGAAAGGGTAACGCACGTGACCAAGTGCATTCAGAATGCACTTGGCCTTTCTTTCGATTGCTGGAAAGAAAATTTTAGTTACCTACGTACCTATTTACACATTGGTGTTGTGGCATGCTACACCGCCTTAAAAAGATTCCTGCTACACCACCTTAAAAAAAGGTACAGCTGAGCACACGTAACGTCGAAACATAAGGTATGGCGTTTAGCAAGGCCGCCGGAAAGCAGCTGAACCGCAGATCGTGACTCTTCGAACGGTTCAGCTGGGCCCCAGAAAGATCGGAATAGCCCGCAAAAATGTTCTCGATGTCTAAAAAAACTAGTCGGATCGCGCAAAAATAGAGATACGTCATCCGCGTACGTGGAGACCGACACTGTGGCGAGTCCCGGCAAAGGAAAACCGCATACTTGTTCACGCTTGCAAATTCTGCATAGCAATGGATGTATGCATCAAACAAAATGAGCGATAAGGGGTAACCTTGACGCACTGCCCGTGGAAAAAGGTGCAATGAAGTCAACTAAAAGTTTGCTCGATAAGCCTCCATCAAGGGTGTCCAAGGTGTTCTTCAAAGGAGGATTCTCTCTTTAAAGATAACTATGCTCAATCTGATCAAAGGTCTGATCAAGTGACACAAAAACTCGGTCAATCTGCCATGACGTAGCATACGCAAAATGATCTCGCATCAGCAAAAGGGAAGAAAAAATTGTGCGCCCTGGAACCCTGCAAGTTTGAAAAGGACTGAATATGAAGGCCAAGATAGCGCGGAGTCTTTTACTTAAAAGGGCGGAAAGAACTTTGTAATCCCCATCCAATAACATTATAAGCCATCCTAAAAAGAAAAAGTAAGTTTCTTGGTATCAAATTAATTCTACCCCGTTGAAAAGAATGAGGCACAAAACCAGAAGCAAGAAACGTATTGATAACTTTCACCAGGGCATCACTGAGGACGTCCCAAAGCTTGGAATAAAATTTTGTTGGCAGGCCTGGTGCGGAACCAGTCTTCAGAGAACACAAGGTGTTTGAGCCCTCCTGGTGGGTCGCCAAACGCAAAAGTGCTTCTTCTCGGGAGGGACGCCTGGAAGGTCCTCGCAAAACTGGCGCACGGCAGAGGAAATAGATCCCTTTTTGGCATAAATTTCAATTTAGGAAAACTATTGTTTGTAAAATAGAACAAGAGAAAAGACTCACTCATTGCTTTTCCTAAATGGAATTTTATGTGCAATGAAACTGTGGAATTGTTTTTTTGAATTTGTGGATGTCTTTCATAAGAAATTAAGATTTTGTTGTCGACATAAAAGGAAAACAGTTTTTATTTTTCACTGCGATGCTTGCATAAAATAAATTACTTTCTGGAAATTTTGTTTTCACAGTTGCACTCTCCAGGCATTTGCTGCAGATCTAGAATAGAAAAACGTTGGCTGTTACATTACTTTCCTAACAATAGTTTTCCTAAACGCTATTACATTACTTTCCTAACAATAGTTTTCCTAAACAAAGTCGGTGGGTTCCTGATTGGATGGAACAGCGCAGATATACAGTCAGTGTTCCTGATAAAAATGACTATAACTTATTTTACAATTCATTAACACAGAGGAAACTTTGCACTGCATTCTGCTTTGCGAATGCCAGTATTTACTGTAAATTTCATTCGTATTAAGCCAGAGGTTTAAAAGTTGACTCTCCTGGGTAGTGTCCCCCTTGGAATGACGAGAGATTTAACTTCTGAACTACTTAAGTGATGCAAACGAAATTTGCAGGGAAAACGTCAGATGTAGGTGCACTGTGCAAACTTTCAGCTCTCTAGGACAACTTTACAAACCTGCACTTGAAGATATGTCACTCTTCATTAAGAAATCTATGATATACAAATGAAGCTATTAAGCATTATGAATATCCAACTCGCCCAAGCATCCATTCTATTAAGCGCCATTTTGATTGCTAGAATATAAAGTGGGGGATGTGGGACTTTGGGCTATCTAGTTTTTTTAACTCAAATGTAAATATTTCAGGAAGAGTTATTAGCTTAAAATATGAGATGCATATTTGCCCTATGTCAATTTTTGAACACAGTGTTTTTTCAATGAAGACTTTAATTTAAAACAAAGTAGATAGCCCGATTCCCCAGTAAATTTCAGTTCAGAAACATCTTGACTGGTATCAAAATAATTTTACCTTTGAACAAAGGATTCCTTCGTATGAAATTCACAGTAAAAAGTGGAACTGAGAAAAATGCAATCAAACAGTGAACTCCTTTATTTTTATTTTACTTTACTCACATTGTGTTGACAATATTTTATATCAATGTAACTATTTGGCATATGGTTATCAAATTCAGTCTAAGGGTGTAAACTAGTTTCTCAAACTGAAAACATCATAATTAAAAAATTAATGTTTTCAAAACAACCTAAAATTTAGACCCATGGTCAAAGCGGGTACGTCAGGACTAAAACACTAAGAAAAGCATGAACCCTCCCACCATCAGTGGTGTCATTGGCCTAAGCCATTTTGGAGCACCTTTTGGAGCAGCCATAACAGTATTTTGGAGCAGCAAATGTGGCTTTTGGAGCAACCAAGACAGTGATTTGGAGCAGCAAAAATGGCTTTTGAAGCAGATATTCTTAGAAAAATAAAAATATTTGTTTTAAGTGCTGTACAAACAAAGGACACTTTGTGTTGTGTTGTATTGTGTTCTGATGCAACGTGTTGTGACGGAACTCGCTGCTTATGGTTTTACTGCCGAGACATCCCACAAGTGTACAGTGCTGTAGGCATTGCCGAACAATTCCGAAAAACCGCTTGCCACCGTTTGACTGGTTCCCGACGTGCCAGATTTTCGTCAAAAGTAAGCAAACGTGAAACAATGGACTGCAAGCGTCCCGGCTGGTGCCTCCGTCGTGCAATCATGTTCGCATGCCTGTGAGGGTAACTTTGGCAGGCTTGCAGTTGCTTCGTCGCGCGAGCGTAGACAACGGCTGTTCGATCGAAACCGAAACCATGCCACTCCACATCGTCGCCAACTGATTCCCAAATTTGTATGCAAAATGCAACTGTCGAGCGTACGGCAAAAACAGTCCAGCCGCGCGTGCTTGCCAGGCCGGCAAACTAAAGCCCCTTCGTTTTCTAAAAGTAGCACAAGGTTCGTCGATGCACGAGGCACGTGCAGCCCTTGGGAAGATCATGGCGGCAGCGCAGCACTGAGCTGGATTTCAGACGCCAAGTTCTTCCCAGAAGTGGAGCGCGGCACATGTCTTGAGCATTTCCACAACAATGAATGGTGCCACTTTTCCCAGGATAAAGGGGCTTTACAATAAACAAAATCACAAGCTGACAAAAAAAAAAAATTTTGTGCGCAGTGATGCAAGATTTTGCAAGTCAGGGTCAAAAGGTTCTTGGAGCGCTTTGTGCAACGACTGAACTCGAGAAAAACAAGCGCGCAGTGAGGGTTTAGCGTGCATACATTGCCTTCTTTTGTTTTAGCTCACTTCTCTTCACCAACTTTCTTTCGCAGCAGATTTTTCCCGTACCGAGGTCCCTCTCGAAAGAAAGCCCACCGAGAGAAACCTAGGTAATCATTATAATGCACTTAACTGCAAAGGTGCAAGCAAGCTGGACAAGATTGACGAAAATATTCCCTGGAGAAGGGGAACAAGAGGGACAAAGGACAAACACAAATCTCCAAACACAGCTAGGTGACTGGTGCGCGACCGAAAAAATCCACCTGGTCCGGGTATCAACCAGGGCCTCTCCATTACCCGTTTGCTCTACTGACGTCTAACCCCGGGTTAGCTCAGTTAGTAGAATGCTCCACCTGTAATGGAGAGGTCCCTGGTTCGTTACCTGGACCAGGCGGATTTTTCAGTCGCGCACCAGTCACCTAGCTGTGTTTGGAGATTTGTGTTTGTCCTTTGTCCCTCTTGTTCCCCTTCTCCAGGAATATTTTCATCATTCTAGGTAATCAATACTTCGACACAGCAGTCTTTGAGTTAAAGAGGGACTTTTATAGTAACGTATGATTTAAACAAGAATAGAAATGTTTATGAACATACGGCAGTACTTAGTTTCATTTTAGAAAGCGCCATACCTGCAGCAACGTGGGGACGGCAACACCCAAAGTTGCGCGACCACGGTGATTAGATGGCAGAGACCACATAGTTTCCCCACGGCCATTGCTTTCAAGAGCGAGTGCTTCAGCTCACAAAGTAACTCCCCGCCGCGCAAAAATGTGATTTCGCTTCACAGCATGACGGCATGGCTGGTACCCGGCACACTAGCGTCGGGCGTCCACACACACCCCGCGTCTATCGTTGAAAATACTTTAAAAAAAGACGGGAGACAAGACCCACGAGACGACGAAAGCGTGAAGTGCGAGACGGCGGGAAAACCATGAAAGACCGGATGGACAATTGATGCAGGGTGCTTTGTGTCGGGCGGCTGCTTGCGCCACTTAACCCATGCATGCTCAATTACGGTACTCAGTTTAGTTTCGGTTTTGAAAAGCGACCAAAGTAGTGTTTTGGCGCAGGCTAGGTGCAGATTGCCCATATTTTGGCAAAATGTAGCAGGATGTAGCAGGGTTAGCCCCTTGGTGCAGTTTGGCGCAATTGGTGCAGCAATCACATCACTGCACCATCGAAGAAAGGGAACCGATGGATAATCGTCGCGATTGAGTATCTCAGACGGTACGCCAAGACGAAAGCCCTTCCATTAGGTTCGGCTGTTGAAGTCGCCAAGCTTTTCATAGAGTCCATCGTCCTCCGGCACGGTGCCCCCGAGGTCCTTATTACAGACCGTACCCTATTTACTCGTATCTAACGCGCACCTTTTTTCCGGGGAAATAGGTCCAAAAATCGCATGCGCGCTAGAATCGAGTGCGATCCAAAACTGTGCAACCATATCGCCATCGCCATTTCAAAATGGCCGCTCCATTACGCGCTGAGAACTGAGAAGCTGGGAGGCTTAGAGCGTAGCCAGCTTGTGTGTTTCTTGCGTTCGTATCAGCGTGGAAGTTCCCACTGCAAAGACACGCCGCGTTCACCATGATGCTGGATTCAAAAGAAAAGTAATATTGTGCGCGGAGAGGGATGGAAATCGGTCCGCATCACGTGCGTTTGCTGTTCCAGAAACTTGCGTCGCTGCAGGACTTCGCCGGATGGGCGAAAGATGCGTGGTGCATGATCCCGTCTGCCATGGTTATCAAGGCCTTCAAAAAGTGCCCAACGCTATGGACGGCACCGAAGATGAAATGCTTTGGGCCGTTGACAGCGATAAGGAGTCGTCCGACAACGATGACGAGTGATGCATACCGCCCCACGGACGCTGCACCAGACCGTCGTCATGATGACGACCTTGCCGGTGAGAGACAGTGCCGTTCATTTCATTGCAAGATTGAAGCATTTGGAATAAACCTTCGTTGCTCCAAGTGAGAAAAAGTTTCATTTCTGTATCCAACCTACAAAATCTGGTGCGCGCAACAATCAAGGTCATCGCATTTTTTTTTTTTTTTCGGACTTTGAAAAATAGATGCGCGTTACAATTGGGGGCGCTTTAGATTCGAGTAAATACGGTAATTCACCGTTCATGGCTCAGCTAACTCAAGAAATCCTTCGCCTCAGTGGCACCGGCCACCGTCGAACCACTGCGTACCATCCGCAAATGGACTAACAGAAAGGCTGAACAAAACTATCGCCGTCATCTATGTCGTCATAGAGCACAAGACGTGGGACGAGGTGTTACCCTATGCCACGTTTGCCTACAACACGGTGGTGCATAAGACCACAGCACCTTCACCGAAATGTCACGAACGACAAATGATGGGGCAGCAAAGAACTAAAGGAACTGAAGTTTAATGGCAAACTTTTGCCACTACAAACAATAAAACAAAAGAGAAATAACTGAGAAGAATAATGGGGCGTCGCAGGCGTCAGCGAGGATTGGCCAAAGACTGACTTCGGCTCGCCACGAAGAGCCTCTTATGTACACGCGTGGGTTTCTGGAACAATCGGAGTAGAATGTTCGGTGCATAGAACATTAGGACCTTGGACAAGCAACAGGGTTCTCAAATTTACCAGAACACGACATTTACAAAAACAACAAAAAGGTATGTCCGCTACCAGGCATCGAACCTCGACCATTTGTCTGGGAGCCAAGCACAATAACGATTCAGCCACGGGCGCGCTTGCTCCCAAACGCAAATGGCAATAGTAATAAAAAAAAAAAAAAACATTTTGTGGAGAAATTATTACATAAAATATATAACCAATTTTTTTTTTTTTACTTTTAGAGGAACATTACCCAGAATAGTAAACCTTTGAACCCCATGCTTGAAATGAATCAAATATACAGCATAGACTACTAGTCATGATGTTGTGCAAAGTTTCAGCTCTGTAGATGAACTGTGAAAGAA
This sequence comes from Ixodes ricinus, assembly GCA_037355805.1. NCBI lineage: Eukaryota > Metazoa > Arthropoda > Arachnida > Ixodida > Ixodidae > Ixodes > Ixodes ricinus. Next base: position 23,342 of record JAZHYW010001360.1, read on the forward strand.
ATTGCAGTGGTTTGTACTGGCATTGTTTAGTTTTTCTAGCCTTGGAAAACTAACGCAATATCTAACATTTACTTTTTCAGTATATGGATTAAAATACCAGTAGAGTGTGGCCATCAGGGTTGTCCACAGGGTCGGCAGCAGTGGCTTTACCACCCACTGCTCCGACTGACCGCCCACCACTCAATTATGCCACGGGATGACGATGGGATTTTGCCTGCAGCAGGACCGTGCACCACCACGTTATCGCATCGCCGACTGCCGCCACTCCTTCAGACAAAGAGAGCAGAGCACCACCCGCAGTGCAGGGACGGGAATGCTCGGCCGAGGAAAAACATAAAATAAACAGACGCGCCGAACGCGCAGCAGTTCCCATCGCAGGCGGTGAGCGGCGGAGTGCAGAGCTGAGATAGAGGACATTTCTTTCACTGGTCAATGCTTGCTCTCGCCGTGGCTTGCTTTATCTTCGCCTCTTCACACGCTTCCCGCCTTTCCTTCCCCGGTTTTTTGTTTTCTTTTTCCAAGGCATCCTGGTTTGCAACCCCCTCCCCCTCGCTCACATAGCGGTCATGTCCTCCTTTATAACTTCCTGGGGAGAACCCTGGTGGCCATACATGTTTTTAGAGCGCAGCTCTTAGGCGCCCGTTTCTGGCTTGAGCGGCGTCGCCGTAACAGCGCGAAACGTCGCGGTCGGGACGTTTCGTGTAATGTGACACTTCCCATAATGCAAAACGTCGGCGTAATTGCGCGTTGCATTATGGGACGTTTCCCATAATGCAACACACAGTTACGCTGTGGCAGTTGGGACATTCTGCATAATGCAATATGCGGGCAGTGCAGGAGGAGCGGAGGAGGAGGAAGGAGGAGGAGGACGAGGTGGAGGAGGGGAGAAGGAAAGGGTACAGATGAGGAGGGGCTAACCCTCCCCTCCTCCTCAACAGCTGCACTCTAATTCAGCATTACAAAAAGTTGTAAACGTCTCATTTCTTTTTCTTTTTTTTTTACAATGAATAATTTATTTGTGCAAGAATTATGTTCTGCAAAATCGATAAACGACAGTACAATCTCCTTGCTAGGCCAAGCATCCACAAAGTACCCCCGTAGGAAAACAAAAACACTGCAAGATCCCGCGCGCATGGGGCGCCACCTCGCATTGTCTTGCATTACCGGTGCATAGAAAATAATACATAGCAAAACAACTACACAGCAGACACTAATGCAACCTCGTGGCATACTCTTTGGGAGTTTATGAACCTAAAAAAGAAAGGTTTCAAAATTGACTTTTTTTCTAGAAAAAATGAAAGACGTTTACAACACCCTATAACGCTGAATTAATGCGCAGCTCTTGAGGAGGAGGACGGAAGGGTACTGAGAGGAGCATACAGTAGAACCTCAATAATTCAATCTCGGTTTATTCGGAATCCCGGATAATTTTCAAAATTTCCACGGTCCCGTGGCTTCTCATGAAAATATGACAGGATAATCTGAGAGCTCCGCGTGTGCCTCCCCGGTTAATTCGCCAATTTAATCTTCCAGGTTCCATTTTTAGTTGCTAGGTGGAGCCAGTTGGCAAACGATTCGGCAGCGAAAACAAAGACGGCGCGCGTCTTCGCTGATCCGGTTCCTATTTGCTGGTCCATGCGCTTAGTAATCCCTTTGTTTTCTTGAGCTTGGCGTCAGCTATGGCGGCTATGGTGTCAGTGATCGGTATTCTTGGCGCCGCGTCGCTGTGGTTCAGGCCGTTACTAAACCGCGTGTAGGCGATTTTGCAAGCGAGGAGACAAGTGACGGCGACATCGGCGAGAGTCAGCGACAAGCGACGGAGATTTCCCACTGTCGCGTTGCTCATCGCCTTGGTCGCTCGCTCCCGTCGCTTTCATGCGGTTTGCCTCGTTGCGCGACTGACCAAGCAACAGCGAAGAGGGTCGTCGTCGCTTGTCTGGTCGCTCGCAAAATCGCTTGCATACGACCGGCCGTGGAGTAAGAGGATACTGCCAATGCTAGTGTCAGTATTGTCCCTGGGATTGACGATGAGGGAGAAGAGCTTTTCTCCCGCATTTAGGACAGTGACGGTCAGCATAAGTTTCACAGACTACTTAAACATGGAAGAGAATGAGTAAACCTGCTACGCGGATCTTGAAAGCAAAATCACCGAGTGTGATGGCAGAGATTGATGACAAGGATGAGCCGCCTCGGGCCCCTGCCCTAGGGGAAGTTATACAGTCGCTGAATATCGCATGCAACGGCGGTGATTCTGAGATGTCGCGCCTAGTTAGCCTTCTTAAAAATATGATGGTCGGTGCTGCTAATTACAGAACGCGGCAGTCCCATATCGCCGACCACTTCATAATCTCTCGTTGTGACTACTCGTTTCGAATAAAATGTTTCCTTCAAGATTCAAGGCTTCGCGCACAATTTTTAGTCGTTTTTTTTTTTTCATTTTTGTATAATTCGCAAATTTTTCCCAGTCCGACCGACTTCGAATTAACGAGGTTCTACTGTATACCTCTCATCCTTCAAGCTCCTCCCCTTCTCTCATTCACCTCCCCTCCCTCCTCTCCTCCTCATCCTCCGCTTTTCTTCCCCTCCCATCATCTCTCCCTCCTCCTCCTCTCTCCACCCCAGCGCGGTGCACAATGTGAAACGCCCCATAATGCACCGCGCGGTTACGGCGACGGCGACGCCGCTCAAGCCGGAAACAGACACCCAAAAGCTACGCTCTAAAGAAAAAAACAATTTTCGCACCATGCGGCAAGTTCTCGATCTGGTGATTTGCACCAGAGTGGGAACTTGCCCAAGGTGACCTTCCGTCCCACTGACAGGGCGCAGAAAGCACACAGGCAACCGGAGCAAGGTGCGAGCGCCACCAACCTTTGCCGATGTGCCGCCGCGTGTTCTCGATGGTGGAGTTACGGTTGACGTTGGACAGCAGGCCCAGGCAGAAGCGATTGTTGTTGTTGGAGGGGTCCGTAAAGCCGTCGATGACGATGGCATGGTTCTGCGCATGGAAGATCTCGCCCACCCTCGAGTTGAGCTCGTAGTAGGCAATCGTGCACCAGTACTGAGGCTCCTGGTAGTTCACCGGGGACACGTCTGCAACACAGGCAATCCTGTCATGTCTGCAATCCTTTCATCATGCTACCCGACAGTTCTCCCACAAGATGCACCAGAGGCGTGCCACAGACTCCAGGAGTCAACCAATCGGATTGCTCGGAGAACTGATGGACTTGGGTCCAGAGAAGCCACCGTGGAGAAAAGCGTGAAATGCGTCCACTCTTTCATAAAACCCCACAGACCCGCCGAAAAAATGGACGATTGGAAACGCCATTTAGGCATACTCGAGACCTAGGGGTCATACTGTCACGAACGACAGGGGCAGAAGTGGTGGAAATCTCGTTTCAAACTGAAAGTTTCATGCGGTGTCCTTGTGCCAAACAAACCAAAGGACGAGCGTCGAGACAGCAGAAAAGCGGACGGCGATTTGGCGGCGTAACAGGCAGCAAGAGCGAGACTTACTCCACATGGTCGCAACACGGTCGGAATCGCGAAAATTCGGCCCAGCAGGTTCGAGCGTTCGGGGTGAGAATGAACAGGCACTTTCGAGAACAAGAAACTAGGACGAAATGATAATGGTTACGTTCCAAGTAAGAATAAACGTGAACCGTCTAGAAGCCCGTGATCGAGCGTCACTTGCTCGGCCCTGTGCACGGCAATACTATATTGGAATAATTAAAATGCCATGTAAAGGGCGCCATATCTGCTTCGAAAGAATGATCAAAATATTTCAATCATTTTTACTTTCTTAAACTTCTAGTTTTGTCTCTTGACTTTCTTTTACACCTACCGTAATATCCCGAGAGACACCCCACCTCGAAAGATAAGTTGTCCCCCTATTTGTGGCACAATTTGCTACTTTTTCAGAAACACCAAAAGATAGCCCAAAAGATGGCACGATGGCCGAGAAGCGATTTGGCATAGTCGAATTTATACGACCCGTCTGCCTCGTCTTCGTCGTCCGCAACAGGTAACGGAGCTTATTCACCAAACCATCTTACGACAAAACCTAAGAAGAAATTAGTATTGACGAAGCAAAATAACAAGTTTTTCGTACGCTACGATGAAATCCTAAGACCACACCTACGACAGCTCTGGAGCTTCACGAACTTTTATTATCAAATCTACATCACCGGCAACACAGCTCAATTACGTCGCCGCGACGACCAACTTGCACTTCTATGTGCTCTTTGTGCGCACCCCAACTTCAAGCAGCGAGAGAAAAGAAAAAAAAGTACCTGAAAGTGAACACTGCGGTGGAAACAAACGCTAGAACCACGGATACCCAAAAAGCTAGTATTGGTAACAATGCCACCGACCGAGTGACCACCGAGGACTATCTAGGAACGCCGGGCTTAGAGTGACACTTTGACAACTCGGGACAAGACCATCTGCACACGGACTGTCTGCAATGGAATATGCCCACGCCACCTTCGCAGACCCTTCTCGCGCCAATAGTTGGAGCCCTGACCTCTATTTCGGGGTAAGAAGGCCAGTCTTTCCCCTCGTCGCACCTAGCTCGTTTTCAGATGCAGCGGTGGCAAACGCTCTCGTAGAAAAGGGGCAGTCTCCTCAGTTCTATCTCCTTTTTTTGCAATATAGGGTTCAAATAAGCACCGTATGAACTGCCTTCGCAAGGTAGGTACGTACACATTCTTTAATATGTCAATGAGATCGTTCTCTAAGCAGTTACCGAGAATGCTGTGACAATACGGTTCCGCTCCCAGTGCGCGCATGCGTGCACGTGGATCTTGCCGACACTCTTTTGGTCCAAACGTATCTTCCTGGACGTCAGCCCCGCCCGCATCCCCGAGGCCACAAAAAACGCCGCGGCAATTTGTTTACACGCGCGCCGCTTTGCAGAGCTGTACGGGCCATCTCCTTTCAGCAACGATCGTAGTTGCGTTGACTTCTTGGCGATCGGAGTTAGTCACAGTTGACCGAGGCGGCTATCCCGTCGTCGGGAGGTAGGCATTCGGGCCCGTTTAAATAGAAGTTACATCGCACGTACACAGTCACCCAGCCACCCCAAACAAGCATTGCCGGAAAAGCCACCCGATAGGAAAAACTAATGGTGGCCAACTCTGCCGTTACTTTCTTCGCCAAAGTGCCTAAGTCATCTCTATGAATGAGCACGCTTCCGTTGTGGCTCTGCTCTAACAGTTTGTCATCGCAACATTCCATCGAAGCTTCGCAGACATCCACAAGGTGGTTTTTGGACATTGTTTTATTCGGTTTAAAGATATATTTTCTCGCGTTATCCTACGTAATATTGGTGTTGGTGAAGTCCTACTTTGACTCGCTTGATGTTTAAGAGCAGAGATGGGCTCCAGAATTTGGCTTCTCGGTACTCGCCCTTGTAAAGAGCAAAGGGTATATGCTGCTCGTTCGGCGCTTCCCAAGCTTCAGCATTGCGCCGAAGCTTGGGAAGCGCAGAATGAGCAGCGTATACACGTGGGAGTAGGCCACGCACCCTCACCCCTAGGCTCACTTCCAGGCGGCGCAGCCTGTACCGCGAGCCACGTGCTCCTCCGTTCGCATTTCATTTTTCCCCGGTAGTACAACCTCAGTTTTCTGCGAGGGAGATTATCCTCTTAGCGCTCCCCTCTCCTAAGCTGCAAGGGGAGTCAAGTTGGGGCGAGGTAAAAGGGTGGAAAGGATACGGGAAAGGAGGATGCGGGCAAGAGTGGAAAGCGCAAAGTGTATGCCAGTCTTCAAGGGAGGACACTACCCAAAAGGGTCACCCTATAAACCATTGCTAAAATGAATAAAATTTAAGGTATATACTGGCACTTGCGAGACAGAATGCCGTGCAAAGTTTAATCTGTGTACACAAATTGTGAAAGAAATTGCAGTTGTTTTTATCAGGAACACACTGACATTGATTAGGAAGACTATAGCTAGAAAACTAATGAAATACCCAACATTCTTCTTCGCCAGATATGCAGCAAGTGTGAAAACAAAATTTCCAAAACATAATTTATTAATTCGAAAGCATTAACTGTCTCATGGAGCGAGCTGACGTCATCAGTTTGAAGCGCTAAAACGGCTCCTAGTTTCCACGATTCGCCTTCGGTTCCCTTGGCTGGTGGCCTCCGAGATCCCGAAGAGCGCGCGTGCTAGTACGCAGCAGACGACACAGGGAGCGGACGAGCAGACGACAAAGGGAGCGGACGAGCGGCTTGCATGCTTTCGCATTCACAACTCATAACAAATGCTTGGGTGTACCTCGAGCATTTTTATGCTAACAATGCGCCAAAAAATAAAAAAAATTTGCTTTGTTTTTTATGCGGTCGACAAAATATTAACATCTTTTATAAAAAAAACATCCACAAAGTAAAATAACAATGCCACAATTCCATTACCCATTCAATTCCAGTTAGGAAAAACAATGTGTGAGCCCTTCCTTTTGTCCCGTTACCAAACGAGTTTTCCTAAAGTGGAATTTATAACAAAAAGTGGAACGGAGGAAAACGCATTCAAAGTGCTCAAACCTCTACCTTTTCTTTAGCATCGCTGGACAGAAAATATTATATAAAAAAAAAAAAGAACTATGCAGTGTAAACAAATGAATTTCCTGGGAATACCCTCTAGATGTTGATGGATATAAATGGGGCATTTTTCAAAATCAACAGGTTTTGCAGAATTTTTTTGTTTTGTTTCTCGCTAGTGTCCCCCCTCTAAGGCCAAAGTTTTTGCAAGTAAAGCGGACAAGAAGTGCTTTAGACGCAAACCAGCCAGCATGCCACTGAAATGGATGTCTTACCGGGGGGCACGGTTGAGGTGTCCATCGACTGCGTCTGGTTGTCAGTCCCCGATTGGCTGTCGTCCTGGGTGCTGTAGGCCGGAGGCGGGGTCTCAGCTGCACAAATGGAAAAGCGTGTTGGACAGCATCGAAATCCTCCATGTATCGCGTGGCATGCCAGCAGGCAAAGGCAACCCAGAACCGCTTTCAACATGCAACCAGAAAACCCTCCAGCATCCGAAACCAGAATTTTGGGTGCAATGCCCAGTCTGGTGGGCGCTCTTTCAAACGAGTATGCACCAGACTGGTGCAATTTGAATCCAAATGAACCGGATGTTCCTTCTGCACAGGTGGCAGGAAATGGGTGGCACTATGTCATTTTAATATGTTCTACACGACTGAGGACGTCCTCGTGAATGCACCTTGAATGTCAGCTCAAAAGCTCCGAATCGTGCTCAAGAACGCTTTTGGAACCCTTGTCGCATTTGGAACCCATTCGTCTAGTTTAGGAACGCTTTCCAAGAGGAAGGTAAACACCACTGGGGAACTGAGGGACCATATAATGGCTCCCAACCTTCTATTTCCATAAATCTGATGTAAAAAATGAGACAAGTGTGTCGAAGTAAAATACCATACATATGCATTAGTAGCCACAATAGTGATTTTGAAAGGCTGAAAGCGCCGTCTGGCATGGGCTGCAAGGACTCAAGAACAATCTTTCGACTACTTCCGCCAGACAGCACTCAAAATTTCCACTCCTGTTTGCAACTCGTCTGCCAATTTCGAACTTGGAAACGGAGTCAGCTTTTTTGCTTGCGGTTCGGTGGCTGTTGCCTACCTCACCTTGCATTCAAACAAGCTCGACGGTTTCCAAGATGACCCGATCGGGGACGACGAGGCTGGTTTGGACGAGCGACGACGCCTTTCATCGGTGCAACAAATTTCACTTCCTCTGACAATGCGTGTGGGTAGCTCCATTTAATAAATAAATAATTTCTGGCCTCGAAAAGAAATTTAGTTTTTTTTGTGTGTAATGATCGCACCCATACTTTTCACTTTAAATTAAAAAAAAAAAAAGCTGCGGCCATTACATGCATACGTACAGTATATCCACTTCTAGTGAGCGTTTGCAGACATCTAAATCATATTGAAAGGAGCGTGTCTTTTTGTGTACTATGAAAAAAAATCACGAGCATTAACTGCAAGAGAGATGTCTTGCAAAGCTCCACCTGCCCAGAAAAATTCCAGCTATGAGAGATTCCCTCGTGACGGCCTACAGCGTCTTGGACAACCAAGGCTCAGGAAAGTGAGCGATTCAATTCGAGGACAGTGAAATGACACGTGTTGCGGGTGGGAAAACTGGAGGCCACTTCAGATGAAACTGCTACAGCCTTTCCATGTCGCTCAGGCAAATTACGCTGGCATTGTGTCACCCCAAGAAATAATGGTCTATTTGCATATAAAGTTAAACAAAACCACAGTTTACTCTTAATGTAAATTTATATAAAATAAGAGCAAATTTTATGCAGTTACACGAAAGCACGGTCTTTTCCGTCTGTGTGAGATATAAAATTATATACATTTATTTTTATAACACCTTTTGAAGTGACGACAGGTACGGCGAAAAGGACAAGACTGCAGAGAAAAAGCAGAAAGCAACGCAGGGTTTCCGCAACCAACAAGGAGACATCCCTCGAGCAGGTCCCAAGCAACGCAATGCAGCCATGCGGTGGGGGGGAGGGTCCACACACACCTCGCATTATTTTAGGGGCGCTCAGGTCATAGGGGCTCCTGCAGGGGTGGCGAGGGGGCTCCCTGGGAGAGGGTGAGGAGGGGTCTGGGAGAGGAGGACAAGGGCGTTCAAGGTCACACACGCTCCAAACCCTTCGCTTACATGCAGAGTTTTCCCCCACCGTTTTCTCAGAATCCTCCAGACTTTTGGGGTTTTTTTTAGTGCCGTCTCCCTGGCTAAACTTTTTCCGACCTGTTTCGGCGGTTACATGTTTCCGCCACCAAAGGCTTTATTTCTTGCGTCTAAATAAATAAAAATGCCTCCTAGCCAGTTAGAGTTCACTGCCTCTCGTGGTCAAAACAAAAAGCTGCGCAAGTGGGTTGGGAAACATGTTTTGTCGTTAGAATAAAAAGCCTCGCGGCAATCATCGATGATGTTTTCACACATTAGCAACTGCTGCCTAACGGTGACCCCAAGCTAACCCAATTTCCATAAATCTACACTATCTACGAAAAATACTCGGCTTTAAAAGAGATAGGCACAGTGTGCACCAGAGAACAGATTGTTTTATTATATTTTCGCGCATTTAAACCCCGCCTAAATAACCAATTACTGTCTAAGCAAATCTTTGAACACCCAGTCATGCGACAACTGCACATGACATCAACTTGTGCAAAAATGTAAAACACAAACTGGACACAAAAAAAAAAAAAGACAAACTTTCTAGGAAATAGTTGGGGACCAAATCGTAAAGAAAGTGTCAAAAGCAACGAGAGAAAAAGCAAGCAGAAAGCCACAACCTGGTGCAGAAGCAGCAAAATCCACAGAAGTAAAATGCAAATTCAGTGCTATCAACCGTGCCACAGCCAACACTTAGCAAATATCAACAAAACACTCCTAGTCGTAAAAGCTCCAAAAGAAACCAGAGTTGGGTGTTCTCATGCACGTCCAAAGACACATTTCCCTATAAAAAAAAAGGATGACCATTATCCCCCTTGTTCCCTGGAGAAGGGGAACAAGAGGGACAAAGGACAAAGCACAGCTAGGCGACTGGTGCGCAACTGAAAAAATCCGCCTGGTCCTGGTATCGAACCAGGGACCTCTCCATTTCCCCAGTGGAGCACTCTACCAACTGAGCTAACCAGAAGTTAGATGTCAGTAGAGCAGACGGGTTTTATCAGCGGCACACTAACAAGGGTAACGGGCTACACTTTAAAGTTGGGATGATAATGCAATTAATCCAAATGTGCAAGCAAGCTGGACAAGAACAACAATAATAATCCCTGGAGAAGGGGAAGAAGGGGGACAAAAGACAAACACAAACATTCAGTCACGCACCAGTCACCTAGCTGTGTTTGGAGATTTGTGTTTGTCCCTCTTGTTCCCTCCTCCAGGGATTATTCTACTCATTCTTGTCCAGCTCGGTTGCACATTTGCATTAATTGCAGTATCATATAAAAAAAAGTAAATAAATTAATTATTAAAAAAAAAAAACTTTCAGCCTTTCCACTTTGGTGAAGAAGGAAGAGCAGCGGAGCTGTAGCTTCTGTTCTCGGCCAGGCGAGCTATCTGCTCTTCTTTCGCAAGGAATCTGAAGCACTCGACACAGTGAAACTTTAGGCGATGGCGGCCTCGCGGCGGTTGCGGTACAATTCCCGCTGCTGCGCACATCGCAGCTCGTTCCGTTCCCGCTCTTCTTCCTCCGAAGAAATGTTGCCGCCATCTATGAGCGACGGCAGCAACCAGTTGTCTGGTTGCCGAGGCTGGAAAGGTTGCCGCGATCTATGAGCGACGGCGGCAACCACACAACCGGCAAACACAACACTCTGGACAGCTACCGCCATCTATGAGCGACGGCGGCAACCAGAGTGTTGTGTCGGCCACGGGTGTCGACATTTGTTTGGTACTGGACACGATCCCGGGGAAACTGTGTGGCTTCTACAGCTCCGCTGTAAAAGCCACACGCTTCAACAAGACAACCTTAGCTTCCCAATTTTGGTAATTCCAAGACCGAGATCTAATATGGCTCTCACAGAGCGAGTTAACCTCGTTAGCAGACGGTTCGTGTTTAACAAAAGCTAAGAAGAAAGCTTGTCTAATACCAAAGGTATTTTGCAAAAGAAAAAAAATACTGTATTTACAGTATTTTACAGCGTTCATAATGGATGCACCTCCATAATGAATGCAACTCCGATTTTCGGCTCCATGAGTCCCAAGCCCACACCAAGCCAACTTTCTTTTGCTGCCAAGCGGCCGACCCAAGTCAAGCGAAGCCAAGCCACTCTCGTAATGGCTGCAAGTGCGTAGTTGCGAAAGTGATGAACCGTGAAACCGAGCAGCGCGCACACCTGACGAAGCTGTGGTCGAGAAATTGCCCAGCCCCGGACATGCTCCGCCCATCGGATGCATTGATGTCAACCAACATGCCGTCGTCTGTGGTTCGCTTTCGGACAGTGAAATCGTGAAAGTGGTTAAGGCTCAAGAACGGTCACGTCGCTCTTTGTGCTGAGTGAGCTTCGTAGGGCGCTTTTCCTTCGGCAAAAGGCACGCCGAAAGCGCCCTTAAAGGTTTTCAATTTATAAAGGATGGTTACTAAAGCGCGCCCACGACCAGTCGTGGGTGCGCCTCCATTTGTGGAGACGTGCCACAGTACCCTGCCGTATCATATTGGCACCTAAAATGACATTTTCACAAAGTGTGTAAATGCAGAAATTTTACCCCGCCTCATGAACGCACCCTCCAAATCTGCGTCAATTTTTGGGGAAAAAAAGTGTGTTCAATATGCGAGTAAATACAGTATGTCGCGCGTTATTAAACTGGTAAAAAAAGTGGATTGTTTACTACAAACCAAGAGCCACAACGAAGTGAGGTGCCACGTCGGCTGAAATTACATTAGAAGCAAATGACAACCCGCGCTTCTTTTGCAAATCTCAAGTTATTTTACTGACATACATAAGTAGACATCGGCGACTGGATGAGGCGTACTTGGGACAATGGTGAGATCTCTCTCATCATTTCTGCGTTGGCTAAAAGACCTCGTCAAAATACTGCCGAATCGTGGACTCAAGTAAAGAGTTCCTAATTGACTGATTACATGCCCATGCATAAAGAACGCCACATCCAATCAGCAGCCAAAAATACTTTCACTCTCACCTTGACTAAAATCGGACCCTAGGAGTCTCTTTTTGGTCAAAGTGAGAGCGAGCGTTCTCGGCTGCTAATTGGACGGGCGCCACGGCTTGCACGTGATAAACCAATGAGACATTTTTGACCCGTTCGCAAGTTCACAATCGAGCAATGTTTCGTTGAGAACGTCTCAGAAACACAAACAGCAAGAGAGGTGGTGCAGCCTCCGATGTCCCTGTCCTTAGTAGTCCTTCGTCCACCGGTTAATGTAGGCTCGTGTGTGGCAGCGGAACTTGGGATTTGCAAACGAGATGTGGGTCGTCGACGGCTTCCAATGTGAAATAGCCAACTATCACAATTTTAGCCTGCGTCTGATCTCACTTCGCTGCGGTGCTCAATTTGCAGCAGACACTCAACATTTTACGGCGAAGCTGTTTATGGCGAGGCTTCCGTGGATTTTTCATGCGTGTCAATGAAGACTCTGAGAGGGCTCGCACCGCCGTCTTTGTCGTTGTTCCAAGCCACTTGCGTGCCTAGTTTCCTTTCCTTTCGTCGGGTGGCGATCCCGTCGCGCGTTTCTACTTTCCTCCGGCTCCTCGGGGCGGCGATAGTCCTTGACATGTGTGTGCGTGTGTACCTTTCGTCACAATGACCACCGGTTCAGACAATAAAAGTGTTTGAAGCTTTGCTCCAAATTCTGCGTCACATCTCTGTCGTGTGCTAAACAGCTTCGCTGGTCATCCACCTTCACAGAGTGGAATGGATCCTGATTTTTTTAAGGTCTCATTAGCAGACGACGTACGGAGTTTTCTCGTTTTATTTAAGTGTAGCGGACGAGTCGTATTCTTTGCTCGCTTCACAAGAAGCAAATTGGATCTCGCCGACCAAAATCGGAGCCCAGGTAAACCAGGCCAATAGGAAGCTTCTCCCGACAAACCCAAGGCACCAACCGGGCAGTCCGAAGGGGCTGTTGGGTGCCGAGCTGCTCAGGCTGGGTCCCGGCGACGGCACCCCCGCAGCGGCCGCCCCCGCACCGCCCGCTGCACTGCTCCCCGCGGCCGACCCAGCCGCCGAAGATGCCGGGCTGCTGAACCCCTGGGGCGAGAAGCTCACGTTGTGTGGCATGGGAGGCTCCGCCACTTGCTGGAACACCGGCGCAATCAGGGCGTGGCCCCCGGAGGGTACTCGCTGTGGCGCGGCACCAGGACCGGAGGGAGCACTGCGTACAAGTGAGAGAGTTCTTACGCCCGACGTCACCCTCAAACGCGGTACCAAGCAGTGTGCTCAACACTGCCAAATCAATAAAGCTTCCTATTCACGCGCAGTTAAGTGATTCTTCGTTGGCGTCGTCTTTGGTGTGGGTAAGAAGCAAGCGGACGCCTCAGTCGACAACAGAGCTCGAGATCAGAGAAATATTTGGGACGTCCCAAGCTTATTCCCCTTTTTCCAGGATGTCGAACAGAACCCGATTTGAAAACCGGAGCAAAACCATTATTTTGGGACCGAATCGGAACACTGCAACCAAAGTCAAGCACGTAATATTGAACCCAAACTGGAAAAGAACCGTAATTTCATGTGGCAGTTACTGATTCATTGGAAATAGGGATGTCGCGAACCACCCTAGGTTCGATTTCGAAAGATTTCAATATTTTCTAAGCGAACTGAGGTTCGCATTCAAAAATTTCTATATTTTCGTACCGACCAAGGTTCGAATTCGAAAAATTCGCAGCTTTCGATCACAGTGGAGTTTCGAATTCGAAAAGTTCGAAGCTTTCACGGTTTCTCAAATTTTGGGTTCGAATATTTTGAATATTCTTATACTTGAGGTTCGATAAATTCATAGATTTCGAACTTTCCTAATTTAAAGATTCGAGATATTCGAAAAATTTGAAATTCGTGGGATCTGAAGTTCGAAAAATTCGAAGATTTCGAAATTCTTTGGATATAAAATTCGAAAAATTCGAGCGCTTAGAATTTTTATGAACTTAAAGTTCAAACACTTCGAAGATTTTGATTTCTTTCTAAATAAAGTTCGAAAAGTTCGAAGGTTTCGATTCTCTTTTAAAGCTAATCTTGAAAAAATACAAAAGAACCTTCGAAGATTTCGAATTTTTTGAAGTCCAAGTTCTTAAAGTTCGAAGTCCGGTTTTACGTTCCTCCACAGTTTCAGTTTGAAATAACGTTTTCACGACTCAATGGTTTTCACGAAATCAGGTTTAGAAAAGTTAGGGTGTGATATTTAGACTCCGCGAAGTTGGTCAGGCAATTAAATGAGACGACGAGTGTCCCGGATCTGCTGGAATATTTGCCAGTGCAGAGTGACGTGTGACCATAGATCAGTAATTTTGACCGCCAGCCCAGGGGGTCTTTAACGTGCATAGCGCAGTAGTGATCACACGAACACACTGTTTTACGATACTCGTCCTGTTCGAAACGGCCAGGGGTGGGCAGGATGTTGAGGCTCAGAAAAACCTTGAAGCGACCTGGCAAACTACCTCCCACCCCTTGCACTCTGGTAGTAATCCGATCGAACGCCGCCCGAGTGACGCTGGCATATATTAATGGCAAATTCAGGTGGTCAATCGCCAGCGGACCGCCGCCGGAACCGGCAACCAGAAACGCGCCGGCGACACCACGTGACCCTCACCACCCGAACACGAAACGCCTAACGGTGGCAGTTTACTTCGCCTCTCGCCCGAGCGACACCGCTAGCGAGAGCCTGTCGCCGCCGTTACACCGCCGTCACCCATGTCCCAACGACTTGGATTGACTCGAGTAGCGGCTGCTAAGGTGACTTCTGATCAGTTTCATTCTTTACGTTCAATTTTTTTCTCACTAACCTTCTCTCCCATTTCGGAAGTGACGACACCGGATACAGTCTGGCGCCTACTCGCCCGGCCGTTCAGAGCTCGGGCGGAAAAAGCGCCGGAAAGTGGCCTGTGCTTGCCGGAGAACCACCACCCGAACGGTGCCACGGCCGGAAACTGACCATGTGAACGCTATTGGCGGTTTTCCGGCAAAAGAAGTTGCCGACGGTTGACCACTCGAATTCGCCATAATAAGTTAAGTTTGCAATTGTCCTGGAGGTTGATTTTCCGGGACGGAGGAAACGCCCCGCAAATAGCACAGAAGCCGACACAACTCAAGGTCGAGGAGCGTTCTACCATACAAATAAGTGGCGTCGAAAGAGGGAAAACGTGGGGAGGGGGGGGGTGCTCTAGCCCCCTTCCCCCTCCCTTCCAGATATTTCGGACTGTTAAAGAAAACAATACGGCGAAAGAGGCGTGGTCGAGCTTATTTTAATCTGAAATTATTTATGTATATGTATAGCTACTGTCGCTCTTCACTGCATAAAAGATCGCGTAGATGGTCATTGTCGGAAACTCGTTGTCAGAAGGCACTACTTGTCACATGCTTAGAGGTTCGGAAGTTCAAAGCTATGTCTTTTCGACCTAAATAACTGTGCCATTGGTAACAGAAAAATAAACATAACAATAAATGCGGGGATAAAAAGCTGGAGAAAAAAAAAAGAAACTATAAAGATTTCGCCGGAAGTGTTGTATTCTTGCATATTCAGAAGCTCAGAACTTCGAAACAAGTTTCTCCTGGCAAAATGTGTACAGGCTAAAAGAAACACTTCCCAGAATCGTGAAGCAAAAAAAAAAAAAAAGGTTTTTTTTATTGACGTGCTGAACTTGACCAATATTAGAAATCTTCCCCCACGAGTTAATCTATTACTCAACGTGAAAAAAACAATAAATACATTGTTTTGTATTCTGCAGATGGCAATTATATGTACACATCGCGACACAGTTAGCGCGAACACGACATCGGCGCATTTTCGCATTTTACTTCTAAATAGTATTAGCGAGCACGAACTTTTATCACTTACTTCATAGAACTAAGTGAGCTGTTTCCGTAGCAATAATAACTTGGATGACATCCCTTGGTTTCAAAGAGAAAAACTGGAAAAACCGGCGATCGCTTGTTCGCGCTAACAGTGTCGCGCTCTGTACCGTCTGTGGTGTTAATTTAAATGCGATACCTAGAACAACTTAGACAGAAAAAAATACCAAGTTTAGCGCATAATTGTTTGTAGATACATGTTTGGACATTTCTTCGAAACTCATCATGAACAACAATAATCACATCTTAAGACCACACTTACCTAGGCTATACATAGATCCTTCTTAAAAAGTTCAACATCTCTACCGTAAATAACTTCGGCTTTAGGGCGCTTCAAATATGGCACAAACGACAATCGTTAAAAACCCGTCGTCCTTCCTAGCCCATTCGGGTATTTATTTCTTTAAAACTGAGCGTGCCAGAACATTGTAATAAACGGCATTGTCTTTCGTAAGGAACGCAACACCGCATCTAAAAATTCGAGAAAAAAAAATTACGAATGTACCTCACTACTTGAATTCAAATGAAACCGTCCGCCGGTCTTTCGAAGTCCGACGAACGTCGAACTTTTAGCTTAAAAGTTCGAAGTTCGTCGAACTTTTGAGTTTTCAGGATTCGAAAGTTCGAAACTTTTCGATTCTCTTGATAAATAAATTCAAAAGTTCAAAAAATATCGAACTCCTTGGCGTAGGAAGTTCAAAGTTCGAAAATAATCGAATTTTTTGGTCTATCAAGTTCGAAAGTTCGACAAGCATAGAATTTTGCAGTGTAACAAGTTCGAAAGTTCGGAAAGGATTGATTTTTCTATCGTAATAAGTTCGACGGTTCGAAAAGCATCGAACTTCTTAGTTTAACAAGTTCGAAAATTCGACTTCCGTCGAATTTTACGATATAGAAAGTTAGAAAATTCGAAATCTTTAGAACCTTTCGAACCGCTTGATTCGATCATCGAAACTTTGGTTCGAAAAAGTTCGCGACATCCCTATATAGCAGGCACATTCACTTCACTAAGAAAGCCTCGGGCACATAGAGGGAGTCTTCTTTATTGTTGTCTTTTTCTTTCTTGTCGTATTCCAATTAAAACATGTCCTAACGGCAGGCCCACACAAACCATTGAGAAACCATGAGCATCGAACGCAGGTCTAAAGGCAGTTTTCAAATGTCAATTGCACACAGTAGACAAACATTAAGGAAATAACCGAGTCACAGCCCACTTGGACAAAACAGAAAAGAAAAAACGCTTCAGTGTCCTTGTCCGAAATCCAAGAGGGCATGCTTATGGAATTTCCGGGCGCTCGTGATCCTAATTGTCTCCTTAATCACCCTTTTCAACTGACATTTTTCTTTGCCAAGCACCATCGTCGGCTTGCAATCTGGGTAACACTTTCCACAATCATTCAGTTTTTTTTACTATTTTATAACTGGCAGAAGAATAACTAACTAGTCAACGGCGCCCTAATATTCGGTCGTTCCGGCAGCGGTCAGTTTGATCCACGTACGAGAACCCACAGCTTATTGTATTTTGTAAACTACTGCCATCTGACAAGTGGTTAACGTATCTTTATGTTTTTAATGCGAAAGCATTAGCTCTCTCGTGGACCGTAGTCGGCGTTGTCTGTAATCGTCTGTACCAGTGAAACGGCAGTTAAATTCGCATTGGCCAAAGGCACAGCCACGCAGGATGCTTCGTCACGCAAGCCGGCGGGGCACTCAAGGTCAGCGCGGTCGCGCCTCAGTAATAAAATACAAAGGTAAGAACAGCAACGCAAAAGCATCGCCACGGAAGCCGTGAAGCCGGCAGGGTTCGCCGCGCCTGCGCAGTGGGGAAGCGTGATTTCAACGCAGGAGCGCCATGTGAAAAGGGAAGACGTGGCGCGCTGCTTGTAGGAACGCGCGGCGTTTAGGAATTCTTTGGCATTCCTACTCGTAAGCAGTCTTAAGAGTCTTTAGCGTACGCTATAGTTTTTTTGGCAACCTTCCTTATTTTCCAAAAAATGTATTTAGACTACTTGATTTGACATTTTTAAGAACAGGTCTAAACCCTTGACTTTCTGCCAATGCCTTGGGGATGTGTGAGACATCATGAAAGAAGGGTACGCAAACCCACCTACCGAATCCCGGACAAAAGCTCACGCGGACAAAAAGCTCACCGGACAGAAGCTCACCGGAAAAAGCTCACCGGACAAAAACTCACCCATTTTTTCACAGACCCGGACAAAAGCTCACCACGAGAAAATTTCATGTTGGCCTTAACATGAGTGCGGACAGCTTAGGTGCATGCGTGCGAAACAAAAAGGCAATGATAAATTAAATCTGACAGGCGCATGGTTTGTTGATTTTAATACAAACAAGTTTATTCATCGATTGGTTAGAAGCGAAATGCAGTCTTCGTAGATCTCGATGTACATGCAAGCCCTCGCAAATATTTCTAAAACGATTCTGCAGGCGCAGAGTGGTTTTTCGCGCCCGCTTTACTGTGGGCACATTTCTCTGGGGTTGTGTCAATGCCATGGCAACGAGCGCCTGATTTTGCTGTAGGCATTCAATCAGCCTCAAGACGCTTGGATGGGCGTGGCCGACGAGCTTCTGGAACCCGGTACTCCATCCTTCGCAGGTGTTGTTCATCCGGTCTTTATCTTGAAGACTGGCGTCGTACATATTCCACCGTAACGGAGGAAACTCCGGTCGTCGTCGGCACAGAGTCAGGCGAAGGGAAGAATTCGCTCTGGGTGCCGCCGCAGATGGAACAGAAGCATAACGGAAGCGGCCGTTGACATACGTGCAATCAAAATAGTCCAGCAGGTAGCCGATGTCACCGGTAGACTTTTCCCTGGTGGTTAGTTCTTGTGGAACAAGCTGTGGTGGAAGAAACGCGAGCCTATCTAAAATCCCGCACAGTTTTTTAAATTGGTCATCTGTCTTGTACTTTTCTAAAGGCCCAACTCCCGTTCTTTCTAAGTATTTTTAAAAAATTGCCACTCAATGGTGGATGGGGTACAAGTTCTCCTAAAAAATGGTCCAATGTCCATCGCGTCCGCACTTTATTTCAGCCCGTGTTTCGTCGGGGTAGCAAAAACATAGTCGAGGTGAGCTTTTGTCGGGGTTTGTCAAAAAATGGGTGAGCTTTTGCCTGGGTCTGTCGAAAAACGGGTGAGCTTTTGTCCGGTGAGCTTTTGTCCGGTGAGCTTCTGTCCGGTGAGCTTTTGTCCGGTTACCCACCTACCAGACTTCTTCCTAGGCTTTGTTGTATTGCATAAACTAGTCAGAACATGTTACAACACACCTGATCACGCGCTTAAATTATACCTTGTAGCACCCTACCTCGACGTTTGAAAGGAGAGGCTTTCCTGAACGTCATAAGACTAGGACTTATTGAAGGAATTTTTGATGAGAGAACATACTACCCCTCTTTTGACTGCTTTCGGATGGCAACTGTGGAAGGGCAACACAGGTTTGGGCGCAACTTTTCCATAACTCAAACACAGTCCGTGGGTTTAAAAAAACCTTTCAATTCAGAAACTGAAGATACCCAGCTGTGCATATTTCACTGGTGAAGGCAAGCTCCGGGGCTTGCTCCTTTAAAAGGACAACCAGCCTAGCACAGCAAGTCCTTCATATAAACAAATTAAAAAAATCGTCCCCATTACGCTTGATTATTGCGCATTTAAGTACACAGCTCGGTTTAAAGCAACCAAATAAATTTCAGAAAATAACGGTATCAAGGAGGACCCAAGACAGACTTTGTGTTTTATGCAAAAGCTTTGCCATCAATCTGCACAGCTCTTGGTTTTAGATAAAGTCTAATAAATTTTAAGAAACTTAAACCATCAATGCCGGAAGTAACTTGGAATCTGACTAAGCTGTATTCTACCAACTGACGCACCTAAAAAGAAGCACGGACTGGTAAAACGTGTAATACATATCTTTAATATCTAAGGAGGCTAAGCTGCACGATGTTAATGGAAAAGGTCATTAGATCGATCAGCTCTTCTAAATTTCTGAGTTATTACACGTTACCGATTGAAAGGAATTTTAAAGCAAGTTTGTAAAATATTAGGCAACTCTCGCTGCTAGGTCCTATTCTCAGTGATAACAATGTGAAGTGGAGATTGAAGTTTTAATTCTGAATTATGATTGTTCACCAGCTCGCTGCGTTTTGACTCGTATTTCAGTACTTTCAAGTTTCTTTATATATACAAAAAACGGAAGAACGGATAAAGAAAAAAAAGTTTACTTGTGGGATTTAGGAATATTTTATTAGACGATGCATATAATTTTTGTTGGTTTAATCTCCGGAGCATTAAACGAAAAAAAAACTAGATTCGTACATAGCGGCATGGAAAATTTCTTGTATCTGAAATCAAATACTTTCACTTGTAAGGATTCAGGATAAAAATAATGAGATTGTGATGAAATTACATTTATATACAGTAAGCTGTAGTTTTATTCAAAAGCATTTATTTTAATTACGATATTAAATTACCAGAATAATTAAAAAGCGTAACCAGAGATTAGGCTGTCATGCCCATTTTACTTTGAAAACTCTAGTATTTATGAGCTTATTTTAAGTAGATCTACTAGCCAGTCAAGGTATATATTAGGTAAATGTTTATCACTACGAAATTCTGATCTGGTGCAACGAAACTATTGAATCAGAACGTATTCTCATTAAACGTTATTTTACTTTTGCAAACTACATTCTAAAGATAAAGTAAGTAGGCAGGCGAGCTGGTTGATGTTACACATCTTTGAAAACCGGAGACGACGGACGAAAAAGGGGACAACACACAAAACGTCTCAAACGCAGCTACTAAAGTTTATTAGAACAGTCGTTTACATAGCATCTCTCCCACACGTCTTCCGGAACTGCACATGTCACTGGAACTTTTAGCCAAGGTACATCTCATCTTGACTTTTTTTCCCCTTCCTCTTTTCAAGGTATTGCACTTTGTTCGTACACAGCATTGCAAAACAAAGACCCTACACTTATAAAAAAAGAAAAACGCATCAAAAGCTTTTAGGTTGCTTCGTCTAGTCTGATAACAATTCAAACCTCCGAACTCACTTCATACACAGCACTGCAACCAAACCCCCTTTGTCGCACCCCTCAAGGTCGAACCCAACGCACAACACCTTCCCACAAGCTCCAAGGCCTAAGTATCACGTACAAGAACCCCACACTAAAACAAACAAAAAAACCGACACAAAAAACAAAAAAACTTTACAACAGCACTAAAACAAATAAACCGATACAAAAAAAAACTTTACAACAGCAAACAATTTTGGGTCGCTTCGTCTAATGCGATTGACGGCTGACTGATACAATTGCCTACAGTCGTGATTCTAATTGTCTCTTTCAAAACTCTTTTTGCACAATCTTTTTCTTTGCTCAAAACAACAGTAGACCGCCAATCCGGCAGATAATTATTGCACTCCTGTACATGTTTAGCAATCTCCGAGTTTGGAGACCCGTTCTTAACTGCCCTCATGTGTTCAAGCAGTCTCTCATTCAAGCACCTTTTGAGACTGCTTGAACACATGAGGGCAGTTAAGAACGGGTCTCCAAACTCGGAGATTGCTAAACATGTACAGAGTGCAATAATTATCTGCCGGATTGAGGGTCTACTGTTGTTTTGAGCAAAGAAAAAGATTGTGCAAAAAGAGTTTTGAAGAGACAATTAGAATCACGACTATAGACAATGTATCGGTCAGCCGTCAATCGCATTAGACGAAGCGACCCAAACATTTTTGCTGTTGTAAAGTTTTTATTTTGTATCGGTTTATTTGTTTTAGTGCTGTTGTAAAGTTTTTGTTTTTTGTGTCGGTTTTTTTGTTTGTTTTAGTGTGGGGTTCTTGTACGTGATACTTAGGCCTTGGGCTTGTGGGAAGGTGTTGTGCGTTGGGTTCGACCTTGAGGGGTGCGACAAAGGGGGTTTGGTTGCAGTGCTGTGTATGAAGTGAGTTCGGAGGTTTGAATTGTTATCGAGACTAGATGAAGCAACCTAAAAGCTTTTGATGCGTTTTTTTTTTAAGTGTGGGGTCTTTGTTTTGCAATGCTGTGTACGAACAAAGTGCAATAACTTGAAAAGAGGAAGAGGAAAAAAAAAGTCAAGGTCAGATGTACCTTGGCTAAAAGTTCAAGTGACGTGTGCAGTTCCGGAAGACGTGTGGGAGAGATGCTATGTAAACGACTGTTCTAATAAACTTTAGTAGCTGCGTTTGGAGACGTTTTGTGTGTTGTCCCCTTTTTTGTTCCGTCGTCTCCGTTTTTCAAAAATGTGTACATTCTAAAATCTATATGTTCAAGATGGGCGCCACCTAACAGGCGTTTATGAGAACTCGTCAGGTGTTCAAGTGAGTGATCTCTGACGTGCTCAAGTCATATAAATTTTGTAGGCGCCCACGTTTCCCACACCCGATCAGGACCCCGCCTCGACCGCCAGGAAGGAAATCACACACACAAGGTGTGAAGGATTTACAGTCTCACAGCTGAACGATCTGGAGTTAGCGCCTTTTCCTTTCACCGTTCTGCAGCCGATCATCCTCGAGCTCCGCAGCCCGATCTCTGCCCCGTACCGTCCTCGTCTGCCATGCAACAGCCGCAATCTTTACAGAGTTTCTAGCAGGAGAGTTACGACGACTGTCAGGGTAGCCCATTCTTCAGTGAGTATCGAAGTGGAGACAGCAACCCGCCGAACGCGGTGAAAAGCGCCTGTTGGGTGTGAATGCGCGCCGGAGAAAAGTGTCAGTGAAAATATGATGGCGCGTACTGATCCATCCGCAATGCTCTGGCGTAGTATTCCATATTTCACACACCTTTTTGCATAGCTCCCTAATGTACGCCATTTTCGTGTGTATGGGTTGTGTGTGTATGTAAATTGGCTTTTAGCTCTTTTTGCCAGACAAGACATCAAATAACATGCAAAAGTTCAGGTTAGTCTTTCTCGATACACAGTCGCAGTTTATTATTTGGGTGTTGCATTTGCTTTGAACGAAGCAACAGAGAAACGAAAAATTTCAGCACACGTCAGTGTATTTGTAAGCAAATACAAGTTTCTTTTTTTTTTGTGAATAGTCCAGCTTGCTGAGAAATATTGAATGGAGGGGGGGGGGAAGAGAGAGCTCCCAGCCGCCGCTGTTAAACCAACGTCGACGATTCAAAGGTCAGAGAGGAAGAGCGGTACCTGATGGTTGTTGTGAGGGAAAGGCTACATTGGCCGTTCCGCTCACGTTGTCTGAATCATAAGCTATTATTCGCACTTGTTTCTGTTTGCGAATGTTAACACCTTCCTTCCTACCGCCCCTTTTCCCCTCTTCTCTAGATCGTGCGTGTCCCACTTTGTCATTTCATATGCTCTATTTTAATTTTGAACAATATGTTGGTGTACTTCGCTTTTTGAAAGTAGCAGATCGTAAATGACTTTATAAGGTGTTTAAAAGTATCTAGAGAGAAAATTTAATATAGTATATGACAAAACAACTTGGCAGTATCTTCCTAAATGTGATAACATAGTTACGTCTATGTGTCATGTGGATTGAATAATTGAAAACATGTAGATAATAATTGAAAAGGTTCCTCGCTCTTTGCTCCGTTTTTGGGTAGTAAAAATTAGGACTCTCGTGTATGTCTGAGAGGGAATTTTTAGCGCAAAAAACTCAACAATCGACGTTACAAGATTTCCACAAGTGAAAATTACTCCCACAACATCATTTCCAGCGTATTTCAGTGGAGCGCGTGAGCAATTGTTCCAGTTCTGCTCGTGCATTCTATTGTTGATTCAGTTAGGGTATGTTTCCTCGAGCCTGTGAAGCATACTACATGTGTTTGAGGAACGTTTACAGTAATTTGATTTTTTTTTGGTGCCATTATGCTTATTTATAAATATCTTGTATCGTATTTACGGCTACTTCGTAATGTTGCGTGCACAAACAATTACTGTATCGTCTGCAAATTGAAAAAAAAACTCACTTTTTAATTTGATCTGGGCTATCTCGTTTACTTATAAATTGAAAGGTAGTAGTCCGAGTACTGTATCTTGCGTTACTTCCTGGTTGACTTTGATTTATCTGTTATATCCTGAGCCTAGTCCTGCTCTCTGAAACTGGTCATTAAGAACATTCTTGAATAAGTTATGCATATTTCCACGAATGCCAAAACTGTGTAATCTATCAAGTGATTAATTATAGTTTATTGTTTCAAAAGTCCTACTCAAATCTATCAATAAAGATACATGTATCTAATACGCTTCATATGTTTATTTTCATAGTAAAAAAAGTATTGTAAGAGCTCACCTGTTCCTATATGCGCCGTGAATCCATATTGCGTTAGAAATAAAATATTATACTTTGAAATATAGCTGCGAAGTATTTTATTCATACATTTTACCATCATATAATTGATCACCGGCACTATGCATACTGGTCTATAATTAAGGAATTTGTTTCTTTCTTGTCTCTAGATTGGCAGAACAATAGATGTTTTAATTTCTTTGGAATATTTTCACTAAAACAATATACAATTGTATAATCGTAGTATTGCAGGTTCTAATATTTTGACATGGCATTAAATACGCCTAGCTCTTATTTTGTCCAACTCAACTGTTCTCTTTTTTGTCTTAAGATGTTTAACAGTTTAAATCAGATCACCGCCATTCACATCGGTGGAAAATAATGAATTACACTTTCATATTTCATTGCTTTGTTTTTCTATCTATGCAGCAAAGGGTTCTCATTGATTGTACATATTCCGCATTGAAGCCATTTGTTAGTGCTCCTAAGTCTTGTTCTGATCCAAAGTTTATTTAAGTTATGTCCTCGATGGTTTCTTTTTTTTTCTTTCTTCGTCTTAACATTTGGTTTATTAAACCCCATGACTGAGGAGTATCCCATGTCTCACAAACATTAGTCCAATAAAAGTTCATTTTTGTGTATCTTATCAGCGCTGTAATTTGGTTCTAAATGTTTTGTGTTTCTCTTTATACTTGTCAATATTAGTAAAACGCTTAAGTAATTGCCAAAGTTTCGTTTTTTATTTAGTCGAGTCAATCATTTCTTTAGTCACCATCTAGTGACTCGCCCACTGCAGCTTCTTGATGCGGCGCTCACGGAAGTGATCGACGCAGGCGCAGTACACGAGTCCAACAAAACGATGAGCTTCGCCGGCGGTCTTTGCTCCAAGAAACGGTGGCACAACCAGGCCTTGTGTTGATTACAGGCGCCTAAACTAAGTGTTAATTCGAGAAAGTTACACATTCCCCAGCATCTCCTCAGTAATGTACGCCCTTTCACAAATCTCAACTGCTGCCATGGATTCTTCCGAATCGAAGTTCATCCGGCTTATGTGCAAAAAACGGCATTCATTTTCCCAAGGGCCTGTTCGAATTCACTCGCCTTCCCTTTGGCTTATCTAACTCGGCCGCCAGCTTTCAGCGTTTAATGAATGGTTTTTCTAGGCGACGCGAAGTACGAGTTCGCGATGGCGTATGGATGATGTAGTCGTCTTATTACGGACATTCGAGGAGCATTTCAACACCTTCGCTTCATTTTCTCGTAAATGCGTTATGCTGGCCTTACGACTCTTCCAGGTAGGTTCAGTTGGCTTCACCCGAAATAAATATTCATGAATTTCCTGAAGACCGAGGCGCATTGCGTCCAAACGAAAATAAGTTGAGCGCAACCACAAAATATTCACTTCCTCATGACTTCAAAAGCCTGCAGAGATATCTCGGCATGACTGCTTTATTTAGAATTCATTCCACAATGCACCGAAATAATGTAGTCTCTAAACCAATTTCTTTCATGTGGTGTTTTGGGCAACACCAACAAACCGCGTTCACGCGACTTTCAAAAGCGGTGACCGAAAAAGCTTTTCTGAATCTGCCCGACTTTTATCATCCACTCAAATTGCAGACCGACGCAAACAATTACGAGCAGTTTTTTTTTGCAGTAACATGAGAACGTTTATTGTCCGGCAGAACTTCACGAGCCACAGGCTCACCGGGAAGTAGTGGAATTATGCAACGACTAAAAAAGTTTGTCTGGCAATTATTTTCTCTCTTAAGAAGTTTAACATGCACCTTGACGGCGCCTCATTCTGAATTTATACTCACCACACGGCCCTCCCATAGCTCAAATGGCTTCAAAACTCCGAAGGACAACTTGCTCGTTAGGCTCTTACGCTGCAGCGTTAAAGGTACACAGCTGAGTACAAGCGTGGCGTGACTAATGGCGTGTCGGATGCGTTATCCCATGCACTACTTCTCGGGCAAAAAATGCAGGTGGACCTTGACTTGGCGGCACTGGACAGTGCTGCGACCATCAAACCAGATTCGTGGTGGGGAGCTCCGGGCGGCCCAGCAGTCCGATGGACTTTGTGAGAAGGTAACACAAAGGCCGGCAGAAGAAATTGCAGCCGACACCGGCAGTCCCAGAGATTTCGACTCCAAACTGTTGAGCAGCGACGGCATCTTGCTGCTCTACATCTCACAGGCGGGCGGACGATAGGTTCCGCGGCCCCTCGCCATTCCGAACTGTAATACTGCGTAAACTGCGTAAGCCTTTCATAAGATATATGAATGATTCCACCCTGGCAAATATCAGCAGCGAAAAAAAAAAGAACTAAAGCAAAGTAGTCTCCAATACACTTTTTCAAAAGATTGTTGGGAGCACGCGCCAACCCTGAGAAAGGCGAAGAAACGGAAAGCGCCATTTTCGGGGAAGTGCCTCGTGAGCTCAGTCAGTGCTCGCTGCGCTATTCTCGCGGCCCGGCTTCATGGTCGTCATACCCCACCGCTGCACAGCTGTAGGTTGCACAAATAGCACCAAACATGGTTCAAATGCGAGATTTTTTCCGCCGAGAAAGTAGGGGAGGGAGGGAAGGAGAGTGCACCAGGACGTCAGAGCGTCGAGCACTGGTTTCAATGATTAGTTGGTAGAGCTAAAGTTGGCTGCCTTTGCCTCCACTGCACTCGTCGTGCACGTTCGAATGCGACAGCCAAACGCCCGACGCCGGTGTTCTGTGTTCTATCGCGTTCCACGAGTGCAGTGGAGACAAAGGCAGCTAGCTTTAGCTCTTCCCCACTAATCCTTCGAATCAGAGATCGGCGTTCTTATCTCACCACGTGCCCTCGTCTCCTAAACCCTAGTGTTTTTGCGCATAGAGTTTCAGCGCTATATTCGAACCCAAAATAAACGTGCAGAAATAAATGCAAGCTCCACAGTGACATAACCCTCATGGAACACCCACCAACCGTTCACTCTTGTGTTTTCAGTGCCACACCTTCTCTGAGGTTCTTGAATGTGATGAATTCAAAGAGACAATGTTTCTAAAACACCGTTCTTTACTTTTTAACGGTGCAGGCGAGCCTTCGCAATGTCAGGACCACCAGGATATTACCCCGTCCGAGACTGCACAGCCCAGGGTGCGTATACTTGGCTCCTAACGAAATAAAACCATGCGGAAAATCCGGGGCCACTGATTGACCCAGTTTTGAGGCGCGTTCCCCGTTCGCGCGCCCCGCTGGTGGGTAAACGAGCGCCATTGCTTCAACCCTACACGTATGTCGATTCCGAGATAGAGACGCCGCCTCCATAGATTTGCCTGCAGGCTGGCTGACTTCTTGCCCAGCTTGCTTAATAATGCAATCAATGTAAAGGTGTAAACGAGCTGTAAATAATGACGAAAATAATCCCTGGATAAGGGGTACAAGGGGGACAAAGGACAAACATGAATCTAATAGGCAGCCCCAAGTCCCCCGAAGCCGTCCCCTATTTTGTTTTATTTTTATTAAGGAAGGAGGGGGATTGGGAGACGTGTGCGCAACCTGGGTATTCAAAAAGTTGGACCAAGAATTGTGCATGCCAAATTGTCTGCGGTCATTTCCACCGCGAGGAAGCCAAGTGCAATTGGCCACGCGAGCGGAGCTCCGCCGCCGATAAAAGGCCGTCGGAGTGCATGCGAAGGGCCTTTTATGTCGCGGCGCCAGCAATAACAGTCAATAAATGACTACGTGTCAGTGAACTAGTGCGTTTTGTTCTTCTCCGAAGCGGCTAGCAGCAAGGAATATCCTACAGCCTTTCAATGTTGAAACCTCAAACGGGCAAAAACTAAGCAAAAACAATGCCTGAATCTATATTTGCCAGTGACTCAAGTGACCAAGATAGTGCGCTTTCGCACACGCCTCAAAGTGCATACGAATTTTCCTTGCAAGGGGGCAGCGGCCTTCGAATCGACGAGTGAAGTCTCAGCTCCGAAGAAGAAAGCGAAAGGACTTGGATTCGACGTAAGCAAAGTCTTTTATCAATGCCACAGGTCGTTAGAAAAAACAATCAAGCAATCGTTCAAGCGATGGGGTATTCAGCGGCGTTCCCGGAACTCGTCGATTCCCTCTGCCGGACGGGCCACGTCTAATGAATCGAGCTAATGGCTGTGGAACTTTCCCGAGAGCTGCCCCGGAAAAGTCGTTGGCGCTGAAAGAAATGTCGAAGGATTCGAGCTCATTATATAACGCTCGATTCAACGCGATAAGTAGGCGCTCGGGCCTTGCTTCTAAGGCGGATCAAAAACAAAACAAAACAAATATCAAGTGAAACCTAAGGCGAGGAATCTGATTCCTTTGTAGGAGAGGTGGAGGGAACTGCTCTGAATTTGAATAGAATTAATTGGGGGCTATACAGTCGATAGCCAAATTTGTCCTCATTCCCTACCTTGGGCACAGTCGCAAAAAGGTGTGCTGTGGCTTGAGTTTGCCTGTCGTCATTTCAACACTCAAACGCGCAAGCTTCTTCTCAGAGTTTCCAACTAGCAATACTACTCCTTTTTTTGTTGTTGTTGTCAAAGCCAAGGTTCTTTTGTTTGTGTTTAAACAACACAGCGGTTAGTCTCAAAATTAAAGCGCCCGAAAATGGCCATGGCTGAGGTGAGCGTCATTTCAAATTAAATCATCGTTAGAGGAAGAAAGCACCACTAAAATGTTTTAGTGTAGAACCCGGAATAATTAAGAAGAGCAGACTTCAGAGTATTCAAAAATTATTAGTTCACTTAATTCATAGCCCACCAGGTAGAAACTATACAAAATAATTTTGAATATTACTAAAAAAAAATGCAGAACTCTTACTGGCAGGGAGGCGACATCGAAGTTTAATAAATGCGAACCGCATTGTACTGTGACTAAAAATGTAACATGCGATGGTTTTGTTCTTTATGCTGTTAGGTGTTTTACGTGATCTGCCTTTGTATTCGGTCATTCCTGTATCTGCACAATTTTTTTATTGTTTTGGTATTCATATGCATAAATTTCAAGGTCATCGCAAAGTTGCCGATCACTTCGTTTGAGTTCGTACCTCTCAGGTGAATGCAATTTTTAGGTCCCTTTCTTCACATATGTGAACTGCAAGAGACCAGTGCCTCGTCAGGTTTCCCTATTCACACGATCACAAAGGCGTCGTTAGTTAACAGACTTTTATGGTCGCTGGCAAACGAGTTCGCGATCCTTTGCGCGTGGCATGTGCTCGCGAGTCAAGAAAGCGGGTTTTTTCGCCGATTGTAAAAGGACCTATGTCAAAAATACCTTTATGCTAGCCGTGTGAATGCGGTATTAGCCTTTTATATTGGCCTCTCTTTCGGACCTCGTTGAAAAAAGACGAAATATATAAACTAAGCTTTGTTTTTTTTTTCCACTTTTATTCACTAAAGTGTATGTAGAATAAGTAGAGTAAAAAAAAACTTTTCGTTTCTTCAAGATCAATCCTATTTAAGCGACAACAAGCTCTTTTTTACACGTACGACCAAAAACGTCGTAAACATCAAGGGTAATATCAAGTGCAACTACAGAATTCCGGAAAACGGATAAAATATAATTTCGTGCCGCGGCACGAGACCCAGTGAGGGCGTCGAAGCAAGGCACGTAGCATCACTCGATAGTAGAGGTAACCCTTACAAAAATGTCATATATAAACTTGTCTTTAAAAAAAAAACAGATATTTATATATAGGGAATTGGGGAAATATGGCCAAATACACACCTAAAATACATATCTGGCCTTTATACGTATATCTTGCAATATCTACCCAAGTCCTTTTATACCCATATCTGGACTTCTTTATGTAATACCACATCTAGACCTGGCCAATACGTATGTATCAGCCATATATATAGCAATCTTACATGTGATGGTGCCTGAAGTTTTCTAGCTATTTCCAAAACGAACAGATTTACGGATCTCAGAGTTTGCAGTAAAGCTGCATATTTTGTGAATAAACGTAAACAACAGCAAGCCCAGTTAAAATATTGCTCTATATAGGTATCTCACCGATCCTAATTGGTCAGGTCTGCAGTTGATCAAGTGAACAAATACCTTGTGACAAAGATCAAACTCCTCAAAGAAGAACGTGGGTGAGCTAGTTAGGAAATATTGGAACATACTTCGTCCGAGGTGGGAAGAAAGGGAAGGCCCTTTGGCAGAATTTGTCGTCGAGGGAGCCTGCCCAGAAATACCGTACTAAAAATGCCAACACTTTATTAACAAGGCCATATGGACCCATTAAAAATATAATGATACACACGGGCAAACGTAAAACTAAAGTAAATGGTTGGCGAAACACATATGTCCGTAAACTATACTAAAGTTCCAAAAGTTCTTGATTCTCACTCGAAAGGCCACTCCTGAACAGTGTGGTAACGCGCTACATGTTACGGCGTTACCAGTTAGCGTTACTTTTTTTTTAAATTAACGGGTAACATACTTACGTTACTTATTTCAAGTAATGGGTAACTTAGTTACGTTAATCGTTAATTTTTCAAAACTGTAACGGGTAATATACTTACTTTACCCATTTGAAGTAACATGCAATATAGTTAAGTTACTGACTAATTTTAAAACAGTAACGGGTTATATATTTACGTTACTTATTTCAAGTTAGGAATAACGTATTTACTTTACTCATTACCTTTTTCGAAACCCTAACGGGTAACGTACATTCGTTACTTACGTGAAGTAAAGGATAACGTAATTACATTACTAGTTAATTTTTCAAAGCAGTAGCGGGTGACATAGTTACATTACTTACTTCAAGTAATGGGCAACATACTTACACTGCACATTACTTTTAAACACAGTAACGTGTAACATACTTCCCAGGTAGCACGCCAGAGGAATGCCCAACTTCGGCAAAGGTCTGGCAAACATAAGGGCCCAACTTTGGCGCAGTTAGGCTTTTGCACCATGGCAATCATCAGTGCCAAAGTACGGTGCCTAACTATAGCCTTAGTTGGGCGATCCTAGGGCATGCCAAAGTTTGGCTCTTTCTCTGGTACGCCACGAGGTGCGCCAAAGTTGGTGCCACACTTGAGCCATAACTGCCAAAGCAACGCCTAATTCGGGTATCTCGGTCATGCCGAGTTTGGCTTTTCTCTGGTCCGCCACAGTTGTGCCAAAGTAAGTGCCAGACTTGAGCCATAACTGCCAAAGCAACGCCTAATTTGGGTATTTCGGACATGCCAAGTTTGGCCTTTCTCTGGTCCGCCACAGTTGTGCCAAAGTAAGTGCCAGACTTGAGCCATAACTGCCAAAGCAACGCCTAATTTGGGTATTTCGGACATGCCAAGTTTGGCTTTTCTCTGGTCCGCCACAGTTGTGCCAAAGTAAGTGCCAGACTTGAGCCATAACTGCCAAAGCAACGCCTAATTTGGGTATTTCGGACATGCCAAGTTTGGCTTTTCTCTGGTCCGCCACAGTTGTGCCAAAGTAAGTGCCAGACTTGAGCCATAACTGCCAAAGCAACGCCTAATTTGGGTATTTCGGACATGCCGAGTTTGGCTTTTCTCTGGTCCGCCACAGTTGTGCCAAAGTAAGTGCCAGACTTGAGCCATAACTGCCAAAGCAACGCCTAATTTGGGTATTTCGGACATGCCAAGTTTGGCTTTTCTCTGGTCCGCCACAGTTGTGCCAAAGTAAGTGCCAGACTTGAGCCATAACTGCCAAAGCAACGCCTAATTTGGGTATTTCGGACATGCCAAGTTTGGCTTTTCTCTGGTCCGCCACAGTTGTGCCAAAGTAAGTGCCAGACTTGAGCCATAACTGCCAAAGCAACGCCTAATTTGGGTATTTCGGCCATGCCAAGTTTGGCTTTTTTCTGGTCCGCCACAGTTGTGCCAAAGTAAGTGCCAGACTTGAGCCATAACTGCCAAAGCAACGCCTAATTTGGGTATTTCGGACATGCCAAGTTTGGCTTTTCTCTGGTCCGCCACAGTTGTGCCAAAGTAAGTGCCAGACTTGAGCCATAACTGCCAAAGCAACGCCTAATTTGGGTATTTCGGACATGCCAAGTTTGGCTTTTCTCTGGTCCGCCACAGTTGTGCCAAAGTAAGTGCCAGACTTGAGCCATAACTGCCAAAGCAACGCCTAATTTGGGTATTTCGGACATGCCAAGTTTGGCTTTTCTCTGGTCCGCCACAGTTGTGCCAAAGTAAGTGCCAGACTTGAGCCATAACTGCCAAAGCAACGCCTAATTTGGGTATTTCGGACATGCCAAGTTTGGCCTTTCTCTGGTGCGCCACAGTTCTGCCAAAGTAAGTGCCAGACTTGAACCCTAACTGCCAAAGCAACGCCTAATTCGGGTATTTCGGCCACGCCGAGTTTGGCTTTTCTCTGGTCCGCCACAGTTGTGCCAAAGTAAGTGCCAGACTTGAGCCATAACTGCCGAAGCAACGCCTAATTTGGGTATTTCGGACATGCCAAGTTTGGCTTTTTTCTGGTCCGCCACAGTTGTGCCAAAGTAAGTGCCAGACTTGAACCCTAACTGCCAAACCAACGTCTAATTCGGGTATTTCGGCCACGCCGAGTTTGGCTTTTTCTGGTCCACCACAGTTGTGCCAAAGTAAGTGCCAGACTTGAGCCATAACTGCCAAAGCCACGCCTGATTTGGGTATTTCGGACATGCCAAGTTTGGCTTTTCTCTGGTGCGCCACAGGTTCTGCCAAAGTAAGTGCCAGACTTGAGCCATAACTGCCACACTAAACCTTCATTTGGCGATTCGGGGCATGCCGAAGTTTGGCTCTTCACTGGCTAGCCACTGAAGTGCCAAATAAGTGCCAAAAGTGGCAAAGAAATCCGAGAGGCCTGCCCAAGTCTGGAATATCTCCGGTGTGTCACAGAAGTGCTCTTTCACGCGCCCCAGAAGAAAATTAAATAAGAGTTGGAAACACGATGGTTTGATGTCATCACCTTCGTTCCGTAGCAGATGGCAATACTTTGCAGTATCGTGCCAGTACCGGCCGAAAGTCGGTTCCAATATCGCTCAAATGTCCAGTTTTGCACCACCGTTTGATATCCGGCAGGTATTGCCGTACAGCCGTTTTGCCCCGGCCTAGCGTTCGCGCAATATTGTGCGAATACTCTACGATGCGTCTGCTCCGTATTGGCCGAACGTCGTGCAAGTATGTGTACGTTGCATATCATTTGTTGCATATCCATTCACATATACGGACAAACAAATTTTTTTCGATCGCTCCCAGCAGTTTATTAAACCACTATCATTACACACAGTGTATTCTCGACAGATTTACAAAGATCACACTTCTCTGTAAAACGAAAAGCAAATTACAAAATAGAATTAACACTGTCCTCATGCCAAGCAAAACTCATCACACAAAAACCGCGGAGATTGAGAGGAAAGCAGGACTACTATCAGAAACATGCTTGCGGTGTACTTACTAATAAAAGAGCGATATCATGTAATCCATGATAGATGCATAATCCAACACAGGCACCCCACAAACACCCTCGAGAAAGAAGGTTGCGCACATTCAACTGACGTCTCGTCGTCGGCGAAGAGCAGTTTTTGTCGAAGCGTGTCCAACAAACACATCACAAGAATTCCACGAACTCCGGTGAAAAAAAAAATGGCTGTAACCGAAAAATTGGCATGGACGTATTCCGGCCGTTTACGACGAAAAAACACGGCCGCGTCTGCAACGCACGAAAGCAACAGAATACTGAAGAGCGCATTTCGAAAACCGGACCTACGTGGCCCGCCTATTTCTATAACTATGGCAAACGGCGAAAACAACAGCCTCAGAGATCCCATCAGCGTGACAGAGAGAGTCACGTGAAAAAATTTTCGTCCAAACGTTTTTGTCCTACGCGTCCTACGCAGAGAGGTCACGCGTTTCGCTCCACCCTTTTGATTTGCTTAAAGTGGCTGTCGCGCTCGCTGACAGCCACACGAAGACAAGACACAAAAGCAGGTGGGGAGGATTTGCAAAAGGCGAGGTCGAAGGGGCATCAACAACGCAGCTAAGCTCCCTCTGCATTTTCGACGCTTTAGAGTAAAAAAAAAAAAAAAAAACCAAGACAACTTATAAAAAAAAGAAAAAAAACCTGCTGTACAGCCAAAGCTCCAAAGGAGAGAGTGTATCCCGACCTGTTCAACAGTAGGGAAATAAGGAACGGGGGAATCCCAGCCCTTCTCTGGAATGAAATGGAACGGGATGAAAGGAAAGGCCGCTTCTGCCGGTGACCTTGTCGCCTTGCCTAGTCTGTCAGCGTTCGGCTTCCATTGTGGGCCTCAGAAAGATAATCTCCTTTCTTGAGAGCGAAATGAAAGGGGTGCTTATGTTTTGCGGGCTTGTCGCCACCCGATAGGCCTCAATTATTTCTCTCCCGACTCGCTCGCAGTGGCCTCCCATGGCTGTCGTGCCGGCGGAATTAGGAGCGCAGCCGGGACATTTTCTCCCGTGAATGACGATCGGGTGCTGAGAATCCGTAGGAGCTCTTTCGGCGTCTGTTTGATGTTCTCGGAGTCGGTCATTGAGGCATCGCCCCGTTTGCCCGATGTACCTGGCCCCACAGGACAGGGGGATCTCGTACACTTCCTCCGCTTCCTCTCCTTCCCCCAAGATTTCCCCTTCTCGTACTCCCACGGAGCGGGCGGGCTTTGAACTTGAAGCCGAAAATAAATGTTGTTGAAGTTGAAAGATTGTCCTGTCTGTATCGTCCCTTATGTGTCTCCACTTTCTAAATGTTTAAAAAGTACCAACACGCTAAAATAGTGCAAGTTTCGGGATTTCATTTTAATTCCCCAAGTGTGATGCGGGAGCGGCGCCACGCAGCCCCGGTCGTTTCCGCTCTTTGTTATCGCTAGGATTTGACAGTGCTCAATCACAATGCAAGACACGCACAGAGCCACGCTCGCTTTTGCAATGCGCCGCCTAATAATGATATCTGTTGAGGAGACGTGCGCACATCAGTCTCGCGCAGCGCTAGCTCGATGGCAGCACTTTCTGTAAAGGCGCATTCACACCGGGAATGTAAGCAGTCGCGCGATGCGACTAAATCGCATTGCAAAAAAAAAAAAACAGGATTTACATGGTCACTCTGGCGTGCGCGATGAGCGAGTCCAACGCCTTCGTTGGCGAGTCGCTTCTCAGAAACTCTCGCTCCGAACGCCGTTGATTGGCTCAGCCTCTCCGCGACTAGATCGCATCGCAAAAAGTCGGGTCAGCAAGCGACTGCTCAAATCGCGTCGCTTTTTGCCCGCGATGGTCGCTTTTGCGATGAAACTTATCGCGCGACTAGATCGCGACTAGTCTCACGGCGCGTCCCGATATTGGCGTGTGCACCTACGCGCGAGTACAACATCCGGCACAATTTACGTTTGCGAAAGCCTGGTCCAGCCGCGGCAAAACATTCAGCCAACCTTTGGACTGGAGAAATCAAGAGACACCCAAAATAAGATAAAGTGGTCAGCCGAATAAAGCTTGATTTCTATTTAATTAAGACGAAATAACCGCCCGCGTACATCAAATACCTCATCAGCCGACCTCCAATGCAGTAAGCCTAGTTCTGGCACTTGTTTGGCAACTTTGGCCCGTAGCTGCCAGGTAACAGCCGAACTATCGGGAAGCTAAGCCTAACTTTGGCACTTGTTTGGCGACTTTGGCCCGTAGCTGCCAGAGGACAGCCGAACTATCGGAAAGTGAAGCCTAACTTTGGCACTTGTTTGGCGACTTGGGCCCAAAGATGCCACATGTCAGCCGAATTACAAAGTAGTAAGCCTAACTATGGCACATCTGTGGTGATTTTGGCCCGAAGGTGCCAGATTACAGCCGAACTATCAAAAAGTGAAGCCTAACTTTGGCATTAGTTTGGCGATTTTGGCCCAAAAATGCCAAATATCTGCCGAACTACCGGGCAGTAAGCCTAACTCTGGCATTTGTTAGGCGATTTAGGCCCAAAGACGCCAGATGACAGCCGAACTACCAGGCAGCGAAGCCTAAGTTTGGCACTTGTTTGGCGAATTAGGGCCAAAATACCCAGACTGTTGCCAAGGGAGGTCAGGTTTGGCTCTACTTTGGCTTCTTCGGGCTTTTCAATGCCCTAAACTCCCAGACAAAAGCCAAGTTTTGGCCCAGAACTCGCAGGTAAACCTCTCCGCTATGCGAAGGTTACAAGTACGCTACTTTGTTCTCATCAATATATCAATATATCACGCAGCCTAATATGCAAACATGTCAAGCTCCAAAACATGTTTCACAAAGCAAAAACAAATTAGTTACAGGCAAGAATTATTGGACTTTATCAACAAAACAACAACCATCAAACATGTTCTCTAAGAGCGTAACCTCTCTTAAAAAGGTTGTTCATCACTTTCTCGTAGGACACGTTTTCCAAACCATTTTCAAATCCCTCAAATTATGAAGGATTTTCTACGCCACAGCACGCCTACTTCACTGCACCCCAATTAAAAGAAGGGTGCTGAAAAAATGTTGCCAAGGATGTAAGCCCCTGAAACATTTTGTTTTTATATACCGAGAAACTGAAGGAAATAACGAGAGAAGAGTGCGGGGACACTTGAACGCCAAGCTCAGGTTGGAATGTTTAGTGGGCAGACCCAAAGTAAGCTGCCTTTGACTCCGCTGCACTAATCGAACGCATTAGAACAGAGAACGCCGGCGTTCGACTCTGGTGTTCGAACGTGTTCGACGAGTGTGGTGGAGACAGAGGCAGCTAACTTTAGGTTTACCCCTAATCATTCAGATCAGAGCTCGGCGTTCTGACGCCTCCGCGCACTCACGTCTCCTCCTCTGCGTGAATTTTATTTGCATGAATGATTACTGCGTGTGTTCGTTTTCCATAGACCGACAGGGGGAATGATCGTGTGGTTGTCACCAGTAAAGGGTGCGTGTAATGCATGAAGAGGGCGCCACCTTACGACTTGCGCGAGCTCACACGCTCATAACCTCCCACTATACGCACCTGGTACAGGGGCTCCACTGGTGCTCCTCTTGCAGCCACTGCGGGGACTTTCCTTCCAATATACACACGATGTGGGAATGTCCGCACACGAGACCACAAATTTCAGCCACTACAACTTCTCTCCCCCCCCCCCCCCTGCATCCTACCTCTTGGGATAGCTGGCTTGCTCCACCAAAGAAACACCAACTCGATCTATTGTCACTGCTGATACAGCACGTTCACAATGTGATTGACGAAGAGTGGTAGATCTGCTCCTCGTGCGCCGGACGAGGTGGTTATTTAACATAAATTTTATTTCTCTTTTTGTTTTTCTCTTACTTTCTCTCTCTCTCGCTCTCTTTCTCTTTCTTTCTCGTACACGGCGTTTCTAACGGCCTATGAATGAACAAGATGTCCCACAAGCTTTGTTGTCTATTCATTTAATGGGCATTCCTTTAATGAGTACTAAAGAACGAAACAAAATTACGCGCCCTTAAACCAGAGTTTGGCTGCCGCACGCATTAACGCAGAGAGATTTGCACGCGACAATAATACACAAGCACATAAAAAGTACCATAAGCGCACAGAACCATGCGCACAAATGCACCTAACACAGCCTAACAACTCAGCTAAACTGCCCCCAAAAAATCACATAAGAACACACGAACAAATTCTCATAGCATTCAGAAAAAACGAGGCATAATTTTGTATTAAAACAAAGTCAAGAACATTTTTATGCAAAATATAAAAACGGGCCTTCCACAAAGATCTCGAAGTGTGATTACCTACGGTTGAAATCCAGTGCCCAAAGCAGTATGAAAAAGTTGCACCTTCTCTTCAAAAAAACAAAATATTCAAATCAGGTTTCAAGAGATAACCAGCCACCAAACCAGCATTTTCAGGGTATTTATAACACAGTCGACTTTTAAAACTTTCCAGGATTTTTTATATTTGTTTGTTTTGCATGGAGTTTGGAGACCATTAAAGTTTCCGTACTCCGGTCGGAAAGGCTATTTCCGCTACCCGAAGAGCCGGCGGAAGTCGAAACAAAGACGTTGATCGAAAAAGCAAGAAGAGACCAAGACGGAAGGCGCAATTTCGTCGACCCGGTTACTCAATGCGGTCGAAGGGGGCTCAACCGCAATACCTAATCGGAAATGCGATCATTACAACTGAAGCGCGTCCCAAACCAATTTCTGTTTGCGGTACAATCTTGAGGGCCAGAGCGCCACCGCAGAAAGCGGGGTGGTCTCCAGCGAGCCACACTTCCTTTATGACAGAGACGCGTACCGATCGGAAAATAGGAAACCCGGACGGCCTTTCGATCTGTGCCAGATCCCTGGGCAAAAAATAGCCTGAGAGAGAGGAAAAAATGCCATTGTTGATCGCCCCCAAGAGCGGCGGGAATTTTCGACCCACTCTGATCGGCATCCTCTAATGATAACATTGACAGCGGCCGTCGAGGCAGAAAGCTTTTTCCTCCTTGCGGAGAGCTCCCAACCGCTTCGCGACAAGGGGATAATCCCGGAGGACAAAGGCAAAGTAATAACTAAACAAACAAAAGCCAGGCCGCCTACGAGGAACGTAAAAGAAGACAGCGATGCCAGGGGTGAACGTTCCTTGCTTGGGGAGGCGTAGAGAGTACAAGAACGGGCTGGAATAAATAGACACGCACAGGCTCGGGAAAAACGGCTGTATCAAACGCGATCATATTACGGGAACATGCGAAAGGAATTGCGTTTAAAAGGTAATGGGCAGCTCCACAAAGCTATGTATTCAAAAGGTCACAACATACAGTCGCACTCAAAACTCATTCAGAGCGTCCGAAGCGATACTTGTTACATCATGAAGTGAAAGCAAGGGTGCAGGCGAGCTGGTTGAGTATAGACATCCACTTTCCAGTGTTAGACTAATGTCGTTACCTCGCTTCGTTTTTAGTTACTTACGGTGAAACAACTTAAAAATTACTTAACTGAACTTCCCGCTGTCTAAATATGTGCACAACACAATTGCGGCCGATCATGTCCTGCTTCTCGCTCAAGATGAAAATTGACTCCGTTAGTAGTGGTGTCATGTCTGTCGCTTTGGAGATTGCTTTCCTGAAACCGCGCACAAGATTTAAGCAAATAAAACAGCACATAAAAAAGAAAAAAAAAAAAACAAAAAAAAAACAACACGTACACTGCGTTGAATAAGACCCCAGGTTTGTAATTATTCTTTCTCTGATCATCCTTTTCTTTTTTCAGTTCATGTCCGCATTCGGTAAATATAAGCTTTGAAACACAAAGCGAAAGGCAGCAAGCAGAAGGGTACCCGATTCCCTTATTAACCTCTGTTGCTGAGAGACTCCTCAAGACCATCAAGAAGGAGGAAGTAACCAAACGCAAAACACGCAACAAAACTCAAAGGCCGGTCGTAGTGCCATACATCCACAATATCTCTCACGGTCTAAAGAAGATTGGCAACCGCGTAAACATCGATGTGGGGCTCTCTGCTCCGTACACGCTTTCCAGTTTCTGCAGAAAGGTGAATTTTTCTTCTTCCTGAAACCGGCTCTTAAGTTGTTCAAAAAAGCACCAGAACCAATTTGTTTCATGTACAGAAGGAGTAATGTATTCAATTACCCTGCCATGTGGAAAGCAGTATTTGGGGCAAACCGGCAGATGTCTCAACGACAGACTGCGTAAATATCAATTCACCATCCACAAAGTTATTTCCGGACACCAAAGGATCCACTGCAGACACTGCGGTTTCTCGGCGGACATGACCAACCGCACTGTCATCAGCAGGAATGGCAACCAGCTATCAAGGGAAATTGTTTAAGCTGAGAAGACAGCTAGGTTAAAAGAAGCCCGTGCAAGCACCACTTCTGTAGCGTTATCACAGAAAGAAATGGACTATCTTGCGACAAGATGAGAGGAACGAAGGTTTTATTTTAGATGTTCATTTAAAGCGTAGAATTTCTTATTTAATTTAATATTTTTAACCTTTATTAGCTTTTACTTTAAATTGTCCCCGCATAATGTTTTGTAATATCTCGTTTAACAGAAAGAAGAAGATGATGATCAGAGAAAGAAGAAATACAAACCTGAGTTGTTAGTCAGCGCAGTGTACGTGTTTTTTTTTTTGTGCCTGTCTTAGGTGTGCTAATTTTGTGCGCTGTTTCATCCAAACGGGAACAACCAACTCGCCCAAGCCTCCGTCCTCTCAATCTTTATTTGGAGATTACCGTGTTTTATGCCTTCATTTGCAATTCCAGCAAAACTTGTTATCACCTCCGGAACAAGGAGATATAAGAAGCTCGCACCATACGTCCAAATAGTTTTGTTTTAATCTGTCTCACTGAATGTATACTGATGGCCTGCTTCTATTGCAAGGAATGAAATACAGGGTGTCCCAAAAATGTATTTAGAACTTTTATAATGCTATCAATGCAAAGATGCAAGCGAGCTCACAAGAATAACGACAATAATCACTGGAGAAGCGGTAGAAGGGGATCAAAGGACAAACACAAATCTTCAATCAGAGCTAGGTGGCTGGTGCGCGACAGAAACAAATCCATTTGGCTGATACGAGGACCAGGCGCATTTTTTCAGTCGCGTAACAGTCATCTGGCTGTGTTTGGAGATTTATGTTCGCCCTTTGTTTCCCTTGTTTCTCTTCTCTAGGGATAATTATCGCTTTACAAATTTAATGACAAATATTTTGGAAACAAAAATAGGTAGAAAGGTGTGGATTGCAGTGATTGCAGTGACTTGATAAGGAACACCAAGTTTTATTGCATATACTTAACAAAGTTCAATGTACGCTTCATCAGCAGCGATACTTGCATCTATCAAAGCGATTAAAAGGGAATTGTATGCGGGTCAAAGTCGAGAAAAAACTCACAATATCAAAATAAAACGCAGCGTGATTTCTTGTTGAGAGAGAAGGAACATAGATTTTGACATCAGCTAAAATGAAAACCACTAACTATGAGTTCGTTTACTATCTTAAACAAGACAAATCATGCTCTGCCCTCCTATTCTGACAAGGGTCTCAAAGATACTTTGCCCAGAAGAAAATTATAGTCAAACTACAATGAGTGTTGGAGGTGGCGATCGTATACAATACATATCAACTTCTTTTGCGCGCCTTCAATTTTCTTGACCTGAATTTGGGATAATAAATTCCAAGCTGGAGGACATAATTCTAACCTTGACCTGGCACAAATAAATGAATGATGGATGCTGTATGGGGGAACAGCTTAGTAATGTTACATATCACACGCAGTATCATTGTCGTATTTGCAACAATAAAAGACACGTAAGCTGAAAACATTAAATCACCATCTATGCACACATCCAGGTTTCTCTCAATAGACACGATTAATCAGCGTTCCTTTCAGGAGATGATGGTAACACACTGCTTTGTGTTGCCGGCCCAACGATAGTACATTAGTTTTTGAAGGATTGAATGATACGCTGTTGAATGAACACCACTGGACTATCCGGTTTACATTTTGCTGCAGAGAATTGCAGTCGTCAAGAGACCGTACGCTTGTGAAACATTTTATATTGCCTGCAAACATCAATAACTCAGCATTTTCTACTTTTAAGGCTAAATCGTTTACACATATTAGACATAAAATAGGACCAAGAATAGATTCCGGGGCGACGCCAGATTTCGAAAGCGTTTTCTTTTAATAACTGTTATCACTGCGGACGCAGTTGGAACGGGATGAAGTATAACTATAAAACCAGCTAAACAGACCAAGGAAATAACCATAGAGTAATTATTTGTACAACAGCAACAAATTATTACCTTTATCGAAAGCTTTCGTTATATCAAAATTAATACAACCAACTTATCCTTTGTTTAAGACATCGGGGGCAGAGTAGTAAAAAAGAAAAAAAAAGAAGATTAGTTTCAACCGATCGTCCCCTCAGAAACCTCTACTGACCTGCACAAACTTACGACCGAAATAAAAAAATGAGGTTATGCATAACCCATTCAAGAACTCTAGAAAAACCACACAGCAATGAAATAGGACGATAAATTATAGTAATGGCAGTATCCGCAACCTTCAAAATAGGCGCAACAACTGCTTTTTTAAATAGCGATGGAAAAACACATGAGCTAAGAGACTGGTCAGATATATCTGCCAGTACAGATATAAACAATTCACTACAACCGTTAATAATAAAACCTGAAATTGAATCAGTACCTGTAGATGATTGCGGTTTGAGATTCCTTCAGAATGTTTGATTTCTTCGCAACATACCGGACAAAAAGTTTTGGCAATTAATTTCAACATCTTGGGGCCGAACAATTTGCTCACCGGTTGAGTAATATCCACTGAAATACTCGGCAAACATATTCGCAACCCCTGAAGAAGCCTAACTATAGCTATCACTGTCACCCAGTTGCTTACGCAAGCAAATACCATGGCTAGTATCACGCGTGCACTTTTTGCAAGCCGCCAAAATTTTTTCGGGCAACGATTCAAGCTGGATTTGACTTGGTCATTATGCAAACGTTTACCCGTGCGTAGAGCTTTTTAGTCTGAATTTGGTGCGGAATAAAGCAGAACCAGTTCGCTTAGCTAATTTATGAAAATTATCCTCATTGTTCAAATAGCTCTTCGGCTTTTTTGGAAACCATTCAGGGTATATTGAAGGCCTAGAAATAGACTGTGGCACAAATATATCAATGGCGTTTATTATAGCTGCAGTGAACGTCGCCGTCACTGACTCATGTCTGTCATTGCCGGAAGCTCGCTCCAGTAAATAATTTGGATGTATGTGTACATGCCCAGTTAATCACCCTTGCGAGAGCAGTTATTACTGAATGAACGAACTGGAGGCCTTTTACGCGGTAGAAAGAACAAAACCACGAAAGACAGAAGATATATATATATCCATGTGAACCAAACGAACTGCACCCGAAGTTACGGAGCCAACTAGAACGGTAGATAGAATAATGTAAATGACATTGCCAGTACTATTTTTAATTCTCTTTAGTTGGCCCAGTCAGCAGAAGTTCATAAATGGTAATGACCATATGGCATTGTTTGTTGTTTTGGGGGCGTTGCAATTTACGAGTCCCAAAGACCAATCCGAAGCAGGAAAAATAAAATCTGCATAAATATGAACTTTGTACTAAGTATCTCAAAAATGTAATATAAAAATTAATTGGTCAAAAAGTGGTGCGAAAAGTAGTTTTCTAACAAGGTAGCTGAAACCATCGTTAGCTTTAATTTATATCCAAACACATTCGGAATAGCATTCCAGGTCAAAGCGACGGTGTTAAAAGGTAGACACCTCAGCAGCGATCAAGACGCCACCACCAAGTTTCTGGCCGGTCGACTGGTAATCCTTATCCCTAGGATACACTTTATAATTACGAGTAAAACAGTTTGCATCAGCTATGCTATTACGCAGCCGTGTTTCTTTGAGGCAAAAAAACATCAAATTTACTTGTAACTAGATTGGAGAAGCACTCATCGGCCTTGATTCGCAGGCCCTCACGTCTCTTGCGAAGGCTACACAAATTAGTGGTGAAAGATATTGCCCTCGGTCCAGACTTCGGGTTGCTTTGGTGCTGCAAAAACTGCTTCATCACAAGCCAAATAAACCGATGTGTACGATGTAAATCGATATATAAATTTTCGAACATAGAACGGTTTTTTCGTCTAAAAATGACTCGACAAGGGCTTGAATGTCAGAAAGAGATGTATCAGGCTTGAGTCTTGACACAAATAACGCCAAGCAGCGTACCTGCGGGGCAAGAGGGTTCGCCTTGTCCGGTATAGCGGTACCTGACGATGGCTTGGCTCGTCGGTGAGGCCTGGCAAGAAGATAGCCGTTGTTTGCCATGTTCGCTGATCTCGACTAACCCCCGCGCAATG
Organism: Ixodes ricinus; assembly: GCA_037355805.1. NCBI lineage: Eukaryota > Metazoa > Arthropoda > Arachnida > Ixodida > Ixodidae > Ixodes > Ixodes ricinus. The sequence goes on from JAZHYW010001360.1 coordinate 67,024, forward strand.
CAGGATTCTGCACTGGAAAGTCACGCGCACCAGTAACCACTGCGCTCAATCCTGATGTCAAACTGTCCGGCTGGTCCTCACAACCAACAGATGACTTCAGTCGATCGCGCGCGTTCACGGCAAGTCGGGCTGGCGCATGAAAGGCATGAAGCCTATATCCAGGACCAGCCGCGGCCTGGGCCGTGACAGTGGCGTAAATTGGCTGGGAGGATAGCATTATACTCGCAGTCATCTTTCTATGGCAATGCAGTCAATGCTAGGGGAGAGGGTGCACCAACCGCCGTACACGCGCTTTTCCTCCTCTCTTCGGATTGCCACAGAAAGCTGACCGCGAGTATAGCGGAATCCACTCAACGACGCTCTTGCGGAGCTGTATAACCTCCGAGCGAAGCCGTCAGTTTTTTTCCAGGAGGCGCATGAAATCAGCCGTCATCCTATCCATCTTTTTGGTCAGTTTGTTGATGGCACGCATAAAACTCGCGGAAACAAACGCGCAGGGCATTCTTGGGTTACGGCCGACTCACCCCTCGGACCGTCCAGGTTGTTATTTGCGGTGGAAGCCGCAGCGCCAGCAGATTTCGGGGATAGGCTGTGTTGTCGAGTGCAGCCGGAACACTTTAAAGTGCTCGTCCTGGTTTTTATGTAAACGTTGTGTTCCTTTAGAGTCTAGACCAATGGTTCGACATTTGCAGTAAATTTTGCGGCCAAAATCAGCCAAACAAATAAGATACTGCTGCTTAGCATTGAAGCCCCCGGCACACGAAGCGCACACATCTTTCGTCGGAGCACAGGCAGAGACGTTATTCTTCGTCTGCGTCATTCTTTGACTGATATTTATTTTAGGTTGCCTATAGGCATCCGAAAACACTGTTGCATCATCTGACAAAAAGATTAGCGACAACAAACATCGAAAAACCCAAAACTAATAAAAAAGGATGGCTTACACCAGTCGGGTTTTGTGTGTGACGTAACCTTTGTTTTTACTCATCGGTATGATATTTTCACGATTCTGAAAGTTGACCAGGTCGCCTGAACTTTTATGTTATGTTTATCACCAGCCATTAAGTCATAAATGTAATGCCGCTACACATAGACTCACCCCACCACTGCGAATACGTAGTACCACACAGACACTAAAAAAGCTGTTTCTTAGAATATCGGCTTTTCATTCGCCAACTGTCTCGTGGGCGCAGCCATGTTGTTGCCTAGTGCAAAGCGGGCAGAACCGGCGACCGTTACGATTACAAACTGCTGCATACTGAGCTTACAATATAATGTAACAAATCTCGGACGATGTCGTTTAGCTTCTGCGGACCGTTCTTACATTTCTGGAGGACGCAAAAACGTTTCCTGAATTTTCCGACAAAGCGTGACCTAGCTTGAATCGATCATTTTGAACAAGAAGACGGCCGAAGTGACGCGACTCCGAAGCGTAGCTTATGTAGTGGGTCTATGGCGCCCTAGTTTAAAACTTTCAGCGGAAGTCAACAAAAAGAAATCTCAGAGCGAGAAGCTCTCTAGACCAACTCAGCTTTCTGACGTCACGCCCCTGCGGTGGCACTGCTGTTGGCAACGCGCATGCGCAGATGCTTCCCCTCGGACGAATCTGATCTCTGCTCACGCGCAGTAATCACACACGTTGTGGGAGATGTGTTGACACAAACAATGTGTTGGTCGAGACACTGTATAATCACTGACCGCTGAAGAACAGCAAGTGGTGGCCAGTCCTCTGAAGTTTGCCGTTCCCTGCAGGCGACACCCCTTGGCGGCAAGATGAAGGTAGCGGTGCTCGGAGTGCTGTTGCTGGTGCAGGCCACGCGGGGCTTCCCGGACGGCGCCCCCGTCGGAGCGTGCGACTCCTTCATGCCCAGGCACGGCACGACGGCCGCGCTGCCCAACCCGACGTCGCCTTACGCTGTCGTCCAGTCCAAGCACACTACGCGCCGGGAGACATCGTCACAGGTACGACCACTTACGTTGCGCGTAAGCCGTGTTTGCTGTGAGCGCATCCCTTTCGCCGTTACTAGGAACTCTTCGTACATTCACGTATGGTGATGAAAGTGCCCGTGATATATTCAAACGTGGCTCTTGATTGTCGCACATGATGATACTGTCTCAAAAGCCTATAAACAAGAAATAATTTATGTACGCGTCACGAGAGAAACAGTTGGAGGTATTCTAGAGGACAAGGAGCCTGTACAAGGTGCCATTACGCGTGTGCTTCAAGAACACCGTAGATTCAATACACATGCCACCCACGTGCTACCCGTGTTCGAGTAGTACGTGGAAGCTTGCTCCAAAGGCTTGAATGACGTGGACGAGCGTGGGTAGGGCGACGGGATTCGTCGGCGTGGGGACGGTCTGGAAGAAGTGAAGCAAGGAAGAGCAGGGGCAGTCTAGTCGTATACCCATATTCATAGGGTAAAAGAGTGTGTGCTGGCCGGCGGTAGTAGTCGGAGCGAGGTGGGTAGAGGTACTCCAGATTCAGGCTTGATCCTCAGCAATTCGACTTTGGCAAAATCGAGTGATGACCATGCGAATACCACCGTGAGATCGAGTGGGGCGCCGAATGACTGGAAACCACTGATCGGCACCAGATTTGGGCATGTGGTCTCTGGTTTGATGGGCTAGGAAAGGAAGGCTGGTAAGAGGCACATGGTTCTGGTAGTTGTTGCAAGATCGGATAAGCTCGCGAACGAGAGGTTATGGTAATAGAAGAGATCTGTGGAGTTGCTGAGGATAGTTCCTCCCTGTGACATCGCGCAAATATAGGCGTGTGGTCTTGTCGATGGGACTGCAGCACGCGATAGAATGATCGGGAAACATAAGGCGCAGCTCCTCACAAATGATGTTTGGGATGGGGGTTCAGACGCCCTCGGTGATAAAGACTTGCGATGAAAGTGCCATGAGGGGAATGGTAGTGTGGATCGCTGCTACTGTCGGGATGCGAGCGCGCTTGATCTCGTTGAAACGACGGCATGCCTCGATAATACCGCTGGTTGTCGTCGCATTCCGGACCATTATATATTTATACCCGTCTTCTGATACTCCCTTTAATATAGGTCCGATTTCGTCGGCCACTCTCATGTTGATGTTGGCCAGTATACACAGCGCCAGTGTGTTTTCAATGTATGTAATGCCATTTTTGTTTATTCAGGACCTTGTGCTCGGTCGGCGAGGCGCCCCTTGGGCAGTTGTTTTCCTTGTTCCGAGAGTCCGAACTCTTCAAACATTTATCCTGAAGGCGGTCCCACGATGCGAAGGCATCTTCGTTGTTGTTATTCCAAGTTACGTCGGTGTCCTTAAGATATAAATTGACGTTCGCATCTTGATAGAGTCGTCCCATCGGGTGTGGGCACTCACTCTGTCATAGTCGGACTCATTTAATGGCATCCTGATCTGCAGAGCCTGGGAACAGGGGTTACCATTCGCTGGCAACTACCAGCGAATGGTAACCGTTAGGGTTTGAATTGTTAGAGAGCTTTGCGAGTAGTGCTGCAGATGCTGGCACGATCGGAGGTGCGTGTTGATGCGGAGGGCACAGGAGCAGAGATTGTAGCACCTCCGCCAAGTAATACGAGATAGTGAGACAAGGCAAATATGTCTGTTGGGGTGTGTCTTATTTTAGTGACTGCACCCACTTCTTCCTCCTTTGTACATAATTGTTCACTGTTCAATAAACTGAACGTAACAATATGAATTTTCGCTAAATGTTCTGAGGTTATCCATGGCTTTCCAATTTTTTTTGGGGGGGGGGGGGTGGGGGGGGGTTGTGTTACAAGTAGCATCAAATGCACCATTCCATGGGGTGGTTGCCTCATGTGGTCCTTGGAAGCAAATGTCGGCGCAGCACTGAAATAAACGTCCTTAGGAAGCGTTGCTAAGTTTTCTGAATAGTGTTTTTGCAAATATGCGTTTTAATTAATTTTGTTTATTCTTTTTTTATTTTAAACTTTATGACGATAAAGTTAATTTGATGTGCCCCCTTTGCAATACTTCACATAGAGGTCCTAGAGGTAATAAAATGAACGAAATGAAATAATATTTTCTCAGCACCCGCTCGTGGCACTTGTCATGAGCGTTCACAAAACAATGCTTGGTAGTGGTTGTAAAAAACGAGGAGCGAGAATTTTTTCGAATGGTTTTAGGTGGGGAAAGTCATGATTCTCAAAGGTGTAACCCGTTTCACCTTTCTGGGAAAGGTTTACAATACACTCATACTATATCAAAAGGAGTGAAAAATGATACTTTTGGAAAAACTACCTCGAAGTTGCACCTTGAAATGGGCATTAAAAGTGTCAGTTTTGAGCACCGTTATTGATGACAAGTGTAATGTTTACTTGTAAGATGTAAGGTGCGTAAGGTTTACTTGTGCACATCAACTGCAAAAACGGAAATGTTGAAATTATAGTCGGTAATAATAGCTTCATAAAATTGATTTAAGAAAAAAAATTTAAGTAAATCACCGTGATTACAACAATAGCATGAAAATAAAAGAAGATCATAAAAAACTGTAGACTAGAAAAAGTTTGATCTGCTTTGGAAACAAACCTATGAATCTAGCGTCCTACGGGTCGCAGCGCGTCAAAGGTTCTAGATTACATAATTACTGAGGTAGAGACGTTGGATATCAGTTACCGAGAGGTGAATCATACTTTGGTTAAACAGCCAGCCTGTAGATACGTTCAGCATCAACCCTCGTGCAATCGGCGAACCAGTCCGCACACTTGGGTCACGACCACGTGCCACGCGAGGAGGTTCGCGAACTGATTAGCTGCCCACCATAAGGTCCCTTTGTTATATGTGTGCACAGAGGCGTAAGAAGCCAATGACGTCGCAGGAGCGGACGTTCTCTGGCTACACAGGCTCGCACGTTACGCAGGCGCACTCTAAAAAAGTTTGTGCGTCTACTCTCCCGCACAACACTCGTAGAGCCAATCACCGCAACTTACGGAGGCAGCTCAGTGAATGACAGTGCCGAAACATATGTTTTGACCAAAAAACGCAATCTCAGTTGTGACGTTAAGCAATGCAAAACATCACGTTCTGCATTGCTTAATGTGACAACTCAGACTGCGTTTTTTGGTCTAAACATGTTTCGGCATTGTCATTCACTGAGCTGCCTCCGTAAGTTGCGGTGATTGGCTCTACGAGTGTTGTGCGTGAAAGCGCACGCACCGGCGTTTTTGTTTTTTAGACTGCGGTGAGAGGAACCACGCCCGCCGGCCGGTTGCCTTATCAGCGGCTATCAACATCCGGCTATTCGGCCTCGCTGTGTTTGATAAAGCCGACATATTTTAAATCATTTGCGAATTGCTCAACGCCATGAAACGTAACAAGGCCGGATTGCTGGATGTTGATAGCCGCTAACTCGCAACCGAACGGCGCGCTGCTCTGGTAGTTCCACTTGCCTACAGCACGCGTGTCAAGGGCGTGTCGCTCCACTCCTCACGCTCCTGTGACTTCGTTGGCTCTGTCCAGCCAAACGCCAGGTTCCGACCGAGCAAATCGAGCAGCGACACAACTTCATCGTCTTGGCGCTCCTCGCAATTATCCCTCTGCTACTGCATCCTAAAAAAATGCCTGCACGTCTACTTACCCGCAAAACACCCAACGAACCAATCTCTGCGATCGACTATATATCAGCTCAGCGAATGATGAGGCGGAACATTCGTTTAGACCTAAACATGAAGTCTGCGCTGTGGTATTACACAATGAAAAGCGTCATGCATGCATTGTGTAACGGCACAGTGCAGACTTAATTTGGGCTCTAAACCGCCTCATCATTCCCTGAGCTGATTTCGAAAATCGCAGAGATTGGCTCTTTGAATGTTTTGCGGGTAAGTAGACGAGCATGTATTTCTTAGAGTGCAGCGACTAAATCAATCACGCACACTAGATGCACCGGGATCCTACGCATTTATTTGTGCGGGATTGGTCTAAGGTGGTAACAAACCCACAAAGAAAACGAGCGCGCCGTGACGAAGCACAACTTTGCGCATTTTGATTGTCTTCATCAGATCAGTGCGTCGGCTGTAGTTGGACCTAATGTGAAACAAAATAGACGCTAATTTTGCCATTCGTATTTATTGGGAAGTTAAAGTAGACTGTGCGTCCATTCCGATAAGAGTACTTAGTATTGCACAATCGCCCACACGCGGGATTGTCTGGTGCTTCGGTCAAATAACAATGTCCTCCAATTTATTCTCATTCTATCGGGACCAAAAAAAGAAACTGGGGAAGGTATAGGCATTTTCCTGGCCATGCTGAATGTATTCTATCGGCTGGCTTACATTTGTACATATGACTTTACATTAGTATTTCGTTACACGTTTTTGATCCTGCGACATAATTTACATCACACGCTCGCACTGTTCTTTAAGTGTTTTACATTTTGATAGGCGTCACGATATCCCCACAAGAAAGAGGTGCAACGCGTGTAGACGAAATCGATCTCCCAACCTTTACTATAAATACAATTTGGTTTCTCCACGTCGTTTTTTCGTTCTCTTTTAAAAACAAAAAGTGAATCTGAAATTTCGACAACGTTACTCATTTCTATCTCTCTTCCTCTCTAGATTCTCAATCGTACCCACTGCTTCATCATAAAATTAACGTGTAGTGTTATTAGATAGCGTAGACCATCTGCTAAAAGGTGTTGACTATCTTCGTTGAATGACTTTGGGAGCGGTAAATATTGGTTGATATTCTTTCTAGACCTGCCAGCGCCCGCCATTTCAAATCACGAGCCGGTGAAATAGAATTCTCACCCGCCTAACAATTTCCCGTACCCATGGTATTCGAGCCATCAGAGTGGCACATTGTTTGAGGTTAACTCTGTTCTTAGTTGTACTTCTTCCTTGAAATGGAACTGAGGTATATTCATGTAGAAATTACATTCGTTGTTCTTGTTGTGTAGCAACATGAATTAAACTTTTTATAATAAAAATAACGAGCCCTATATATATATGGTTTTTAGGAAAGATGCGTAGAAAACGATGAATGCTGCCGAAAGCTGTTATTATTAATCTAAGCACTATGCACACTCTGCGTGATCTTTCTTACGCTCTTCGATAACTGTGATCCCAACTATCACTGTCACCCATGAGAACACTTTGGAGAAACGCTTCCAATAGGAAAGCATCTTCACGAGCAAGCCGCTCGCGGCGTTTGTATCCTCAACGTCGCGCAAAACACACTTGACATGGTGTATCGCATGATCTGCTTCTGTGGTTGCAGTATTGCGAGGTATTTTCTTGTTCGAGACTACTCTGGTTATTCTAAAGCATGGAATTAGTTGTAACGGAAATCCCTTCTCTAAATACATTTTTGTCTGTGCGTTTGTGCATTCGCGCAAACACTATAATACGTCACGCCACGTAACATAAAACACCTAGTGCGTCTACTTCCCTGCAAAGCACTGGTGAGAGCCAGCCACTGTAATTTATGGAGCGAGTTCGGCCAATGACAAGGATAAAAATGTGTTTAAACCTAAATTTACATTATGTTTTGTGAAACTGAGTGTGTCGTTTCACCATGTGCAGCGTTCAACCGCGCCGGCTGTTCTTTTTAGGTTTAAACATATTGACAGCCCCGGTGTTCGCCAGAGTCTATCCGCAGATTGCGGCGATTGTTTCTGTGGAGTGTGCTTTGCGTGAAAGCAGACGCACCAGATTTTTAGAGTTCACCTTGACGTCACGATACATCCCTTTGTCACGTGACGTTATAGTGTCACGTGACACCGAAACTTGACACCATAATTTCACGTGACGCTTAATGCCTTCTAAACGAATGTAATTATTCACTCTTTATTTTCGTGCGTTCGCTGCATTGCAAGATTCTGGGAGCAAAGTTCGCTGCCAATTTTCTCCGGTTCCTCGCCTCTCGCAGTGACAATCACGACGAGCGGCCCGTCCTTCAAGGGATTCCTGGTCCAGGGCTTTAACCCGCAAACCCGGGAGGTGATCGGGGAGTTTCTGGGCGGCCCCGGGGTACAACTGGTGCCCCAGTGCTCGTCCATCACGCACGAGAACAGCAGAAACAAGAAGGCGGCCACGCTCAACTGGAAAGGCGCCGCACGGCACGTCCGGTCCGGTCATGTTTAGGTACGCGCCAATGTTCAGACAGAACACTGAATCCGTCCGCGAAGATAAATTTTGAAGGAGACGACTGACATAGTCATTGACAATCTCCTCTGTAAAGCATTGACCCATAAAGACCGTGGCCTAAAACCCGTAAAATTCGTTGATCGTCCCGTGAACGTAATAACGTGGTAAAACCAGACTGCATGTAGTCGGGTGCGAAGTTCACACAGTAGACGAGTCAAGCGTGTATTCACCTTCATACAATTTCACTTTGACTTTTTTTGTTATTTAGCAAATTATATTTGACCCAACAGCGATCTCAAAGTGGAACTGAAGCGGTCATGTCTGGACAGTGCATCTTGCAAATTTTATACTCATTGTTACACCAAGAAAAAATATTATTCATCCGCTAGACGAAGCATTTTTTTACGAGTTTTAGTCGCAGGCGAGCTGATGAAATGTTGGCATGATCTATTTAACCAAAGACTGGGACAGCAGGAGGAAGAATCTTTGACAGTGGTGGAAAAAGAAAAAGAAACACGGACGTGTCTAGCTGAGCTAAATATTTTAGTTAATCACCATCTCATGCACACAGATCCACAGGGCAGAACATTTTGTCTCTCGAAGACACGCACAGAGCCTATGCCAACACGCACACAGAAAAACTACGATGCACAATATTTTTTTTTTAGGTTGAACAGTACTTGTGAACTACTTTGATTCTATCACATGAGTTCACAATCTTAGGATACACAATACGTTTAAACGCGACTCTCAAAGCTGCAAGGTTCACCCAGCACTTCCAACCCTGACTTCTTCTTAACAGTTAACGGTGAAGGAACAAAACAGCGACAAAAAAGGACTAGAAAATGAGTACCCCCCCCCACCACAAAGCGCCGAGCCTTAACTGATTAATTTTGAAGAAGCAGAAATTGACGTAAAAAGCGTGAAACCAACTAAATCTTATAGAAAAAAATGTCACAAAATAAGTTTTTATCTACTAGCAAGCTGCAAGGATCTCTGCCTAACACCGGTGATTAAATACAATTTTAGCTGAGATGATTAAATTAAATATTTAGCTCAAGTGATTAAGTAAAATATTTAGCTGACTTACACAGACTGTCTTTCCCCGTTTCTTTTCCTAGCACCATAAAAAAATTCTTTCCTCATTCCGCCTCAGTCTCGGGTTAAATACATCGCGTTTCGCTTTAGTTGTCAATGGATGAAACTATGATTTTGGTGTTTAAAGCGTGTACGTCTCAATAAAGAAACGGCAAGCTAATCTAAACTTCGCCCACATACATTTTGATTTACCACATAAAGGAGTGAATCAGTAATGCCCCGCGAGAAGTAGATATTTTTTTTACTACAGTGGTTGCCGTGATTACGAGTACAGTTTATTTGCTCAGAATCAACCACGACAGATGCTCCAAACATATGTAGTGGTTCGACTGCGTCTCATCGAGTGGACAATTCTCGAGGTCTAAAATATTTGGTTAGCCCGATCATATGAATAAAAATAGCAAAAAAGGCTGTCCATATAATCACACAAATTTGCATAACCGTTATGAGTGAATACTAGGTTGTTGACATGAATACATGCCGTCATAAGCCATGACAGTAGACTCACTAATGAATGGAATATATTTCATACTTTATTGGGGTGCATCTGGCAATAGCTTGATTAAAACTGGAATGTGCTATTCTGCAGAATCTTCTGCTACGTGCATGATGCAGTGAACAATTGTTGCAATGCAGAGGAGCGCGCTCGCAAAGTAGGCACCGTCAAGCTGTCAGGTTTGTCGGGCTCGCTTTGAGCCTTGACCAGTAACCACATTAAAACTTATTACAAACCTTCATGATTCCATGTTGAAAAAAGAAATGCGTGCGGATATCAGTATGTGCTATGGGACGTTTCAGAAGCAAAAGGCCGATGTAAAAGCGCCAGAGCGTATTACCTAATTTATCTACCTACCGTGGCTTAGCCGAAATATAATTACCTTTTACCAATTTGTTTTTACAGGGCGACTGTCGTCAAGTCCTACAGTGAATTTTACGCCAACCTCCTGAGCCAGAGTGCGGGCTACTGAGGGACCGGAACGTCCAGCGCGCTCATCAGTATCGCCGATATTCCGTCTGAACGACCTGTCGTTCAAGCCTCTCTCGGCAACGAACAGCCCAAGATTAACGTATTCTTCACATGATCCACTTTTCCTCGTGTACATAGTGCTTTCATGCATAAATGCAACTTAAAAAAAAAGTGTTTTAAGAACACACGTGTCTGTTCCTTTTCTACCCTCCAGAAGCACGGGCTTTATTCTAGCAAACGGGCGGAGTTTCACACGGGCACCGTTTTATCCAGCCAGTGTTTGATGACGGGATAGTATTTCGTCTGCCAAGTGTCCTGCATCTTTCTTTCTTCCTGAACTTGCTTGTAACGCCATTCAGGAACCATGGTAGTCTTCTTGTTGTGTTTGTAAAACAGATGGAGCTGCAAGGGAAGAAAAGTGTGCATTCAAATATTATAGGTGCCCTAAGTTTAATAGTCAAAACGCAAAAAAACAAAAAAAAACATAACTAATTCTTAGCAGACAGTCATTCCGAGATATTTAAAGGGTCGAATTGCGTTACGGCACAAGAAAACCCGTTTCAAGTGGACATTGACAATGGTGCGCATCAAAGGAGGACGAATGTAGAGGTACAAGACGACAACACTCATATTACTACAGCGTATCAGCTCAGTAATAGAACTTATAAAGCAAAACGCTTATACTATTAACATAATATTACAACAATACTACTATGTTTATTGCACAAATACATCGCACGGTTCAGGCCCGCAAGAACAGAAGGGTGTGTGTAGGTTGCTAAAGTAACCTGTAATTAGAATTTGATAAAGCAACATATTCCGGCATGCCACTGAAAAAAAAAAAAAGATACAAACAACAGTCACATAACGCGCGCAATAAAATTAGGAATAATAGTAATTTCATCACTACTTTAAGTTCTCGCTTCAATACCACGAATGATTAAATTAAACATTTGATCTGAAAATATGTTACAATATTTTGGGGACAAAAAGTCCGTACTCATTTAGTTTAATTTGTGATATCTTTAAATGCGGGATGCCGTATTAGTTAACTCAAAATTGTTTGTATTTGTAGTGTTTTAGGAACATATTTTTTAAATAATAATAATACTACATAAATATTCAATCTTCCAAATAGAAAAATCCAAAGGAACGGTTATTTATGCGCAAATTTCTTCATTGATTTGTTTTTATGCATTTTATTGTTTCCTCTGTTGCGCAGCATATTGCCTAATGTTTAAGACCATTAAACAAGGATAAGAAGCAGCTAAACTACTTTGTTTTTTAAACGTTAGAAAACGTTAAATGTCCAGGGGCGGGGTGGGGGGAGATAACATAGGGCCGGCTTTGTTAAGATATGCTTTTAATTTTAGCTGACAAGTTAAGCTCAGTAAAACCTTATAACATATTCGCATAAAATATAAGGTGATTTTCGGTCCATAACTTACATAGTAATTAAATTGGGAACATATTGCGGCATATTTAGGGAAGTAACGCAACTTTATATTTTCCATCGATACTGCGGAGGGCATTGGCTGCAACGTGTCCTCCTGGGACAATATCCTTGTGGGCTTGTTTTATACTCAACTAAATGTGGAATTTAATTGGTGTATTTTTAACCAAGAAACAACTTCTGCCGTATTCCTTAATGGTAAATCGCTTGGTGATGCTCAAGCGTAAACAATGTTGCTAACAATATATCTGCTAGTGAAACAAGCCGAGAAGGTATTAGTACCCCGTTAGAACAAGCTCATAAAGGAGTTTCTACAAAGCCTCCCATTTGAAGTCGACGTGAAGGCAAGAATATAAAGAAAACACAAATTCAATAACTGAATGTAGCTAGTCATACGAATGCAACCAGAAAGTGTTTTTTGTTTCATGTCTTCCAGCGCTCTTGGCTGTTTGTTTTCCCAGTGGAACCAGGTTGGTATACTGTGTTGTACATTAAGATTACAGTGCAGTGGGAGCCACGCGCTCGCCAAACCAGTCAACTGTCTCTCTTTTATCGCCTGACTTCGCTATCTGCGTGTTGGTATGGGCGAGAGCATGATGTATGTTGCGACAGAATAATATATTACTAGTCCATCGATTATGTAGCTTCCAACGTTCTGTCAACTCAACGGTGAACGGAATGGTAAGTGGAAGGCTGGAATGTTGGACTAACGTGGGCACGGCGAATAGATGTGGTCACTCGTTCAAGGTACTAAACTCAACAAACCAAAAATTGTAAACTTACTTCTTCTATGTCGTCCGAGTGGCTAGCAGACTCGATGAAAGATTCCTCGATGTGGAAGAGGACTTCTGGCGATTGGAGATACCTAAGAAATATGGTGCATGATTAGACCTACCTTGTGAAATACTATGTTGTAATTCAATGCGAAATGGTGATAATTACATCTAGTTGACAGTAATTTTAAACTAAAACTAACAATTCGCACAAATACGCAAATGGAGACATTACAAACCATTGTATTTATAAAGGTGCAAACTTCGTCGTCCTTGTATTTTGTGCGCTTTATTTTAAATTTCGAAACTCTATACAATAATGTGACAAACATTCCAGGGTTCATTTGCTGTTCTGAATTATATTTTTTGTAAAACAATGGCTGCCTCTCCAGATTAATAATTATCTACAGTGCCTATGATCTTTTTTATAAAGCTGGGACTCCACGCCGGCAGCCCCAAGATTGCGACAATATTCGTAAACAGTTCTGTCGAAAGTTAGCGCTGAATAAATTACTGTATCAGAAAAACTACTTCATCTAATTTAAATTTTCTACACGATGCCTTCCTATTAATTATCTGCTGCTTCAAAAGTAGAGCTGCAGCGATGGCGCAATCTTGTGTGACACGGCTGTTCTAATTTGTAACTTTAAGCTTTCATGCTCTACGATTTTTAGCGCGCAAATGTGCACAATGCCTCACGGGCATCATCAAGATAAGAAAAGAAAGCTTAAATTTATATCTAAGACGATGTTCAGAAAGAAGTGTGTGTCGTACCGCAAACGTTATTTTTTAAACACAAATTGTATTATAGGGTTGCTTTTGGAATTATAAGCATTAGGGTAATTATATAAAAAAAGCAAGGATCCTAATGTTAGAGAGAATTGTTTCCCCTGTAATATAACGAAAACAATGTTATACAATGTTAAGTCCTTATACATTTGTTTGAGTGTATGTGCGAAATACCTACGGCAAAACTAACTAAGACACACACATACGCACAGTATATACGGCAGTGTGAAAATAAATGCATTCTGTCTAAATCTTACTTTATATGTAAAGTTAAGGTATCGACTCGTTTCATCAAAATCTCGCCCAATATGAAAGGTGTTTTAGGTGCGTCCAGCAAAGAACCGATATTTTAAAATGTTATTTGTCTTTATATTACAACTCAGGAAGGGAAACGCTTCATTAGTACCACATTTAACATTTTGTCGCCTCTATCTGCTCAATGAACACTTTGCAAATTAGTATATGTTTATTCATTACGAAGACAAGTGGCCACGACGACGGTAGTTTCGAAGATGTTTAACATATGAAATAATTTATTCAAGATTGTCGGCAGTTGGCTATAACAGTATTAATACGTTTACACGAATATGCAGATGTTTAACCTATTGTTTTAATAATAGCAATAATAAGCTCGCATAATTTGTGTATGCTCGTCGCAAGATTACGGTCATAAGAGAAACAAAAAGCAGTACAGAAAAGGCTACAAAAGAAGAGTCAATGAATCCAAAGTGTACGCAGGGAAAAAATGCAATTGCAGTATGTGTTTGATGAACGTAAAAAGCGCATTTCGCATAGTCATTGAGACAAATGAAAAAAACGCAAAAAACACAATTCAAATATTGTGCAGGATCACTTCATTTAAAAATATCTTTAGCGTTTTGTTTTTGGTAATAAACTTGGGAGAGTCAATTGCTGCAATAAATTATGGAACCTTGGTGAATAACGAGGCTGAATGTGAGTGTAGGAATAAAAGAAGCATTCTGCACTGCAACACTGAGCACAACCTTTCACCAAACCCAGTGTCCAAGCGCAGACTGATATTTGTTTGGTCTAAACATATTTTTGTCTCGTCATTCGCCGAGCTGGCACCGTTGACTGAAGCAATTCACTCACGTAAGCCCTTTGCGAAAAGTAGACCCTCCAGATTCTTTAGAATGTCAACAAATCAGACTATTGCGTGTCTTGGTGCCGTGTTGTGCCTTTATTGTTCCATCATGGTGTCACGGTTGTTCAAACCAGACAAATAGAACTTTAGATAGACAAATAAAAAAAAAACTTTATATTATTGCTATTTTACCTCTGGTGAATGGACGGCCACTGAGAATGGAGGAATCTGAAGGCCACAGCTTTGCCGTCATGGTTCGTGGATAGAGAGCTCAGCAGGGAGGGCACGTCCTCGGTCCTGATCTCCGACTTTGGCAGAAGGACGGACCGCACGTAGCTGCATGGAAAACGTCGCCGACCATTAGATACAACGGTCATCCTAACTGTCAGGTTATGAGTGTAACACGTGAAGTCCATCGTAATCGAAACCCCGAGACAACGTCACACAAAACAGTATTCTCTGTTATACTATTTTAATTGTCTGCAAATTTCGAATACGATGTTGCCCAAATGGATCGCCTGTTTGCTTTATCTTCTTTTATCCAATCCTTTTGTTTATACGTAAAATTAAAAGAATAAAACACGGAGGACAAGCACAGGACAACCACTTTCAGCGACCGCGCTGCGCTCGTTATTTATGTTATGAGCGTCGTTTTTTTGTGATGGCGGATTCCTTCTCCTGAAAGGTTTTTGTTTCGCCGATGTAATTTTTTTTGGCATAGATTAAATGCAACAATATTGTAAGAAAATCTGAATCAGGAGTCAGACTGGGCGTTGATGATATTTTCAAGGTCATTGGGGTCCTTGACGTCGCAGTGTTCAGCGACTGCAAACGTCGTTTGGTGTTTTATTCTTTCAATTTTACGTATTCATGTTCAATCCGCTCGCCTTCACCAGTACTTTTGTTTATATTCTCAAAACGTTCTTCAAATCCACTTGATTGCTATGCAATAAAAACTTAATTGTCTTGACGTGCACCCAAACGCATATTCAAAGTTTAAACATTTGTCTGAATACCAAGATGCATGCTTATGTCTTCTATTTTCTAATCTATTGCACTTGTTTGGAAAATCGATATTTAAAGAAAGACGTCCAACCAAGCGACAATTCCCAGGGAACCATCCTACTCGGTCTCTTCAGGGGTGTTATGGCTATGGCCGTTGAGGCAAAATATAGTGTCTTTTGTTTTTTCCTTTTCCTCGTGAGTGTTTTTGTAATTGTATTAGGGATATTGCAAAGACTTTTGACGTTGGCCATTGGTGAGGTGCCGACGGCCTAGTAATTTTTTTTGGCATAGATTAAATGCAACAATATTTTAGGAAAATCTGAGTCAGGAGTCAGACTGGGGTTGATGATATTTTGAAGGTCATTGGGCGTCCTTGATGTCGCAGTGTTCAGCGACTGCTAACGTCGTTTGGTGTTGGCAGATCTTCTCCTTCGTTTTGCCGACGTATGAGGTTATTTAATTTGAGCAAGTAATAATATAGTTTCTATTTTTCTTTAATAATCGATCTATTGGTCTTGATATAATTCGTCCAAGTGTTGGCCTAGTGGGTGATTTTGATCCCATCTCCAGACAGCATGCGGGTGTGCAGGTTTCTGCGCATTTGCCTGACACTGGAGGTGCCGATGACCTCTACCTTGACGACTGGAAAGATCCGCTGGAATTCATTGTGTGGTGGATCTTTCCAGCCAAATACGAGTTGCTGCTTTTTTCGCCTGCAAGTTTTATACACGGACGAGGACTATTATTTCGTCTGGAACTAACCAAAGAAAGAAGGAACAACGCGTCATTGCCGACCTTAGGGAAAACGGTGAGCGAGCTATTCCATTTACCGTACTCTCCGCCGTCAAGGCCGAGGTCATCGACTGATACAGCCACAGGCAGGCACGTATATAGTTCTGCACAACCACGCGCATCAGTGTTCTCTACGTACAAGAAATAAGCAAAGCGTTGGCACACGGGCTGGCAAGAGGGATCATCCAGATGCCAAAAAGGTCAATGTCAACACTTCAACGGATTATTCCATGACCAAAAATTGCCCCGTTGAATAGAGCGCGCAAGCGGATGTCTATAAAATGCCGTGTTCAGGTATCCCAGTCACATACATCGGCGAATCAAAACCTTTCAGGAGAAGAAATCCGCCATCACAAAAAAACGACGCTCATAACATAGATAACGAGCGCAGCGCGGTCGCTGAACACTAAGATGTCAAGGTATACCACATTTATTTTAATACTATCTGTATCATCAACGTTGAGACTAGTGTCACTAAATGCTGTCAGGGTACCGCATTTTTATTATTTAATGCTTTGCAGACCACAGACTCAATTTAACACAGTATGGCCCGATTTGCAGCGGATTTATTGGACAGCAGAACTCATATGACGTGTGTGCGGTCACTATTATTATCATTGTTTCAAATCACCACAATAAGCGCATTATTTTGTGGACAACTACACTGCTGCAGCGCTCCCGGTTTTCTATTCTCAGCCGTTTAGCGCCATGGCGCAAGTGCTTTAAAGTAATCGCGTCTTAAAGTTGTATATTTTGCAACTCCTACATGCCGGCTAGCGGGTGGCTTCGGGTGCAGAAGCAGGTCAGGGAACGATAAAAATCTCTTCTACTTCGTGTCAAGCGTCAATGCTCGTTCGAAGGAGAAGAGTAGTTGGCCTGCAATTATTGAATTGAAAAAAATTCCAAGCGCATTGCGTGAATGAAGTTTTGTGAGCTGAGTGTATTCCACTTGTCTTCTTCGCGTAACGCCCGTCATGTCGCAGCTTATCAGGCTGCTTCGACTGAGCCGGGTCGGCACGAACGATGGTTTAAAAATGGCTGCTTCTGAATAAAATTTCGATTGCCGTACTTTCTATTTAAGTTCCTTCGCTTCGCATGAAGCGTAGAATCAAATGTAAAGAGTAACTTTGCGTTGGAAATCGGAAGCACGAATATCCGGCTGACTCATAACGCAATTTAAGCATGCACTCTTGTGAGAGTGAGCCTTCAGCAGTTGTCATCTGAATTTTTCTTTGTTTTTATTACAGTGTACTTTTTTTTCTTTGTGGCACAGAAACACCAACGAAGCCTCGACACCACCATATTAGACGGGTATGTTGCTCGATGACCCGAGTGAAAGACGTGCATCTTGCTGCTCAAGTATTATAAATGATAATTCATACATTCTTGGTGTTTTCGATTTGAAGTCATTGATTTTATATCAAGCCAATCTATTAACTCACCGCTAGTGACATTTGTTTTTTTGTTTTAACAATTTTCCCAGATTGTTTCGACTGCGAACTGCCTTGAGCACCGTCATGAGGAAGCCAATTCTGGATTTCGCTGCCAGCTTCATCTGACCAGCAAAGCAATCGTCAAGTTACCACAAGAGCTTGAGACTATGTTTCATTCTATCCTGCTTCGTGCGCAGTCCTGAACATCTTGTATGCAGTTGTATATACATCGATGAAATGCTGTTGCGTTTATACCATTGGTTCGGTACAGAGCACCCTCGTCGAATGTGGTCTGTACCTGATATTGTGTGCATGCTTGAAAAGCTTAAAAAATGCCAGCTGCTCAATATGATGACATAAATAAGACGCTAAGCTCTAAGTGATAACGTTCGCCGCTGCTAGGGGAACACGGCACAGACAAACCTCGTCGAGTGAATTAGTAATTTGTCTTTATATTTAGAGATTGAGAGGTGACTCATCTCAAAATTAGATATCTGGCCATTGCGGGATGACTGCTAACCTGTTGACTTCAACATGAACCCGCGAAGTAATAATTGAAGGAGTGCAGCTAGCGACTGCAATGTAAATGATGTCGTAAATTATTGGCGCGTTATAGGTGCAGTTACCGTGCAGTGTACTAAGCAAGGATCTGAAATGGCGGCACGGGTATGGAACAATTCGTGCTCCGCAGCGCGGTTCCTAAACGATGCTAGGGAGTTTGGTACCCTTGAAACCTATTCAGTGACTCTAGGTGAGACTAACAGGGACCTGCGATCCTGTCAGAGTCAAGCCAAGCTAAAAGTCATCAATAGGTCCCTACGCACTTTAATAGCCACCTACGTTATGGACTTGACCATTTCACAACTATAAAAAAAGGTTTTACTCTACAAAAAAAAAAGCTAACATATTTTGATTTTTTAGCACCCGTAGCTAAGTTATTCCTTTAAAAGAGGCGGATTAGGCCCCGATAAGTTGGTCCCCTCAGTATTATGGTTAGACTGGTCGTTTTTCTTAAATCACTCCCTTAAGCGTATGACCGAAAGATACCGCACATTTCCGCTGGGTGACTTACGCACATCAGATCTGCCAAGTGTTGTCTCAGTTTGCAGAGTATTGCGATATGCAGATGATACGGTTTTAGTCTCCTGTGATGCGGATTATCATGTCGCGAATCAAAACCTCCAAAATGATCTTGTTTTCACTATAGAGAGGTTTCAATCTAATCTTATCAAAGTGAATGCTGTAAAGACCAAACTGGTTTGTTTTAGAAACCCGCTTAAGCAAGTCGAACTTTCAGTTCCCATAGCACTGCACAATTCTAGATGCAGATCGTGCAATTGTGAACGTCTTGAATATGTGCAAATGGTCAAATATCTTGAAATATATTTTGAGAGTGATTTGGCCTGGAACACACACATGACACACTTATGCAAAAGATTAAGAAGCGTGTCATACTATAGTATTCAAATGTTTCTTTCTTTTACCATTCGTAAAACTCTAGCACATGCTCTAGCGTATAGTTATTTACGATACAGTATAACCCTTTTTTCAGGATGCTCTCTTTCTTGGCGCAATAGAATTAATTCCTTGCTAAAAAATGAAAGCCGTTTACAACTCCCTGTAACGCCGAATTAGAGCGCAGCTCTTGAGGAGGAGGGGAAGGTATGGGGGGGGTGACACGTGACCTCGGGGGGTCACGTGACCTTGGGAGGTGTCACGTGACCTGGGGGTCACGTGGCCTCGAGGGGGTCACGTGACTTCGGAGGTCACGTGACCTCGGGAGGGGAGGGTCACGTGACCTTGGGGAGTCACTTGACCTGGGGGGTCACGTGACCTTGGGGGGTCACGTGACCTCGCGGTTACGCCGACGGCGACGCCGCTCAAGCCGGAAACGGGCCCTAAGAGCTGCGGTCTAAAAGTGTTTTGAAAAGTGTTTCTTTCGATAGGCAAGATACCACGAGTGACAGTATATTTCATAAACTGAATTTACCGTCCTTTATGGGGCTTTTTAGAGAAACGGTGGTCCTCCGACATCTCTGGACCTCTGATTTCAAAACGCCCTACATTCAACAGTGTCCAATGAGGCCATCACTTAGATTTAATATACCCCGTATCAGGGCCAAATATGGTGAACGAACACGGGTGTTTGTGTGTACGACAAGTTTTTAGCAGCCTACCTGATAATATATTGGATTTAACATCGAAACGAAAGCTAAATTATCGCTTAGAAACCTCGACGCAGTGAAATGAACATTTCTGTTGCCTTTTTTGTCTTTCGGTTTTTGTTGTTCTTTTTTGTTTTACACGATATGTCTACATTTCTGGGATCTCGGTGTTATTATTGTTAATCTACATATGGTCCAGTTATATTGGTACATTATGGATTATATTGTTCTGCTAGAGTGTAAATCGTTTTCTTTGTTGTTGTTTCTTCGTTGTTCATTTCGTCAACCGCCGAGCCAGGCACACAAGCCCCGAAACTTCACTCCGGCTCGTTAATGTGTTTTTGTAAGCTTACGTGACAAATAAAAACAATGTTCAATGTTCAAAAGATATAACAATTCAGCTTAAGGTTTTACCAAATCAGGCGACTCTCCTACACCTGTCAACGTTTATAAAATAAGATGTATTCTGAAGGTCAATTACCTCAAATAGAGACTGGATGCTCACGCATGATCTCAAATTGTCTCCTCTACGCCAGAAGCCTGCCCGATCAGTAAATACATAGTAGGGACATTAAGCAAGCCGTTACCGTGTTCCGCGTACCTCACAACCGGAGCTTTTAAGCGCGCGCCAGGGTGATACCGTGACTGTGGGGCCCGCGCTTAAAAGCATGCTTCAAAGGTTTCGGTAGTGTGGTACGCAGAGCACGGTAACGGTTTGCTAGAAGTCCCTATTGTAGGAATGCGGGAAGGGAGGTAGCGTGTGGAGGTAATGCAACTAGGGTCAATAACACTCTAAAAAAAAAAAAAAAACGTGAGTCTATTTTTCCTTACAACACTCGGAGAGCCAATTACCGCAACTTACGGAGGCAGCTCAGCAAATGACGATGCCGAAACATTTGTTTAGACCAAAAAACGCAGTCTGAGTTGTGACATTCCGCAATGTAAAACGTCACGCTTGCATTGCTTAATGTCATAACTCAGACTGCGTTTTTTGGACTAAGCATATGTTTCGGCATTTTCATTCGCTGAGCTGCCTCCGTAGGTTGCGGTAATTTGCTCGCCGGTTGTTGTGCGGGAAAGTAGACGCACGGGCTTTTTTAGAGTGTAGTGTACAATGCTTTACTTCGAAAATGGGAGAAAGGTAAAGTTGAGACGTCCGTGAATTTTTCTAATTTTGTTCGCCTTGACGCCCATTCATAAAACAAAGTAACTGAAGATACGGGGCGCTAAACTAACGCATTTTATACATTTCTCTCTGTTTACTTCCTTCTGTAAAAACCTAAAAAACAACACAGTAGTTCTGATATTGGACGCTCGCTCCAACATCACTCAGGGATCATTTTCATTTTGAGGCAATGCATCGAGAAACTGAGGGAGAGAAGAAGGCGAAAACGTGCGGGGACGTTAACAGGCCAAGCTCTGGTTCAGAATGATTAGAGGGCTGACCTAAAGCTAGCTGCATTTGTCTCCACTGCACGTCGTCGAACGCGCTCGAACGCGGAAAGCCAGTGTCCGGCTTTTGGGTCTCGCATTTAAATGGGTTCGACTAGTGCTGTAGAGACAGCTAGCTTTAGGTCTACCCACTATTCATTCGATCGAACCAAAGTTTGGCGTTCTAACCGACCTGCGGGCTCTGGTCTTCTCTTTCTCAGCTTCTTAGCGCATATCAGGCAGCGAGCCTCTCAGCCTTCAAGTCCACTTAAGACCGTGATACCGTGTCAAGACGGTATTCGACATGACAGCTAGCGGACGCATAACGTCAATAAACCTTATACACTAGTCCTGTCTAATTTAATATATTTTTTGATGAAAACATGTTAACGTAAGCTAAAACAGAGTACGTGTTACTCCTGAGTCCCTGAGTAGGTTAAAACGGAAGAGAACAGCTTCAGCCATTGTATCTTCGACAAAGCTTCTCCGTTTCGTGCACCTAGCGAGCGCACGCGCAGTCAGTGCACGGCGCAGGGCATGCAGCGCTCTGCTGGAGCCGTTCGAAGGACACGCCCCGACGTTCTTAAGACGTTTGCTGGGGCAGCTTTTGTGAGGCCCAGTTTCCATGACCCACCGGCGTGTCACCTGACATTTCTTTCTTGGGTTGCGCCGAGACCCACCGGTGTATCACACTAGAACTGCTGTCTCGATTTACCGAGAAAAGTCGGAAACGGCCTTGCAGTTGTTGCTGTGCCAAGCTCTTTGAAACGTGCCCAGCTATCCTAGGGCCTCATCGCGTGACTTACCCGTGGCCCACTTCGACACCGGGTGCTAAACAGAAAAATACCCACGAAGGCGTCGATGTTTCGCATCAAAATCTCGAAGCTTTCATTTGTTTTCTTACTATAAAACATAAATGTTGCTAGAGTGGACGCCTGAATACCGCTGATGCTCGAGATATATATTTCAGGACGCATTTTACTGAAAGCATCCTTAAAATATTTTGGTAAAGCAAAAACACCTAAACTTGCTAATACTGTAAGTTTTTCTCAATCAAGACTTCCCGCATCGTCATCTTTAGAATGGGCGCGAGAGA
Organism: Ixodes ricinus; assembly: GCA_037355805.1. Classification (NCBI taxonomy): domain Eukaryota; kingdom Metazoa; phylum Arthropoda; class Arachnida; order Ixodida; family Ixodidae; genus Ixodes; species Ixodes ricinus. The sequence goes on from JAZHYW010001360.1 coordinate 89,239, forward strand.
GACATTAATATTCAATGGCTCGTATTTCTTTGCAAATTGAAACACGTAAAAAATTGTAGCAAAAATAGCAGGGCAAGTTTGTTGCACGTGTAACGTTACAGTGCCGCTTCGGAACGTTACAAAGCCAGCGCCAGCGCTCACGACCCCATCAAATAAATTATAACGTCGCATATACATTTGATAGCAGTTCTTGGGATTAAAATACTGGCGCTAGTCGGGTTTTAAAGCCTGCCAGTTTACCCGAGTCACCCAGTGGAATGAGCCAATCAGCGTTGATCGCGTGACCTTTTCATCAGCCAAATAAGCGTCGAGCTTCGCTGTAGATTTTTTAGGCTTCACTAAATCTAACGACCTTCCTTGACGAGGCCAAAGAACATTTTACGTTAAAATAAATAGCTTAACCGGACAGTCTCCAGGGAATGGGACGACTTTCTTCGCCATCACTTTGATCTTATTTGGGTTGGTGCTTTCACAGATGGAGAAATGCAACCCGTGTACAGTCTTGAGATCTTCCGTGCGGGTCCATTAGCTTCCTCGAGCGTGTGGGCGCGCTTTTTTCCGCATCTTCGTCTCAGAAATGTTGTAGGGTATGCCAAGAAGAAAAAGTGTGCCTTCCTCTCGGGATAAAAAAAATGGCAACCCATATTAGCAAGCATAGTCCTAAAGCGCCTTTTCATTTAAGAGAGGAGCACCGACTGGGAGCTTCGATAGAAGACTTTGTGGGTCGCGTGGGGCACCTGTAACCCACGCCGCACTGTATATCATTTGTTTTCAAATGGCGAGTCGTGCCTCACCGGTGGGTCACGGCTAGTGTATACCCATCGGAGAGATAAATAGCGTCTAAAGGAATTCAATACAAAATTAATTTTTTTCGGTTTTTAATTTATAACACATAATGTTTTTATGACAAAAAATTGGGCCGAAGTTGCTACTGCCGCCACGCTAATTTTCGGGGAAATGCGTGGGCATTTTACACAGCGGTTATATATAACAAAACATGGTGAATGCAGTCTGTCAGCACGTTTCCGAGGGGTGAACATACCCGAAACCCCTGTTCTCCCTGGTTCAGTAAGATTAGGTCACTTAGCGTCTTGCAAGGACTTGCGCGCGAAGCACGAAAAACGACGAGAGACTTTTAGTTCAGGTATATATGTTATGCACACAGGGGCGACGACACCGTGCGCTTACGGCCCTGTCACATGGTAACTGTGCGTCAAGAACGGCGTGGCAGGCCGAAGAACAGAACCGCAGCTCGTGGCGCGTCCACAGGTCTACAGAGCCGATGGCAGGAACTTCCAGGGCGTCTAGAGCGTGCACCCGTGCGCCGGCCTCGTGACTTGACACTTAGCACCCGAGGCGCGGTAGGGGACAGCGGGGCTAATGCGTACTGGCGGCCGGCGGGGTACCGCGAGACGGCGTGCACAGGTGGCCCAAGGTGGATTCACATTTTGCACATTTTGGAATATGCCATCCGTAGACCGCTCCGACGAAGCGGACTGGGCGGTGGAACGGGGGGAGGGGGTTGACACTCGCCGCGGTTATACATCAGTCGTCCCAATTGTGCGGCTCCGAGATTGGCGAAAGGGAAATCGCCGGCGATCATCAGTTGCTAGGACTGGCGCCATCTCGTGACGACGTTGCGAACTTTGAATACGTGTGCTCCAACCTGTCTAAGGTGAGCACATGTACCAGGGCACCAATGCTATAAAGTGTAACGCTCGAGTGTGGCGAAAAAGCATTTGACGCAGGCCAAGGGGACATAAAGGGTTCATATTTCGTAGCAGGCAATGCAAAAACATCTAAAGCATATAGAAGGAATAATTTGTCATAACTCTTTATGTATGATGATCAGAACTAGGAACACACAATCGAAATCAGAGAGATTCATCAAGGAGCTCAGAGGGAATCGAACTTCGAACCATGGGATCCGCAGTTCGACATATTTGCTCGGTGCCACAAGTAGGAGATGAGCGGGGAGCAAGCAACAGAACGAAGTATGAGTTGCTGCCGATGGCCGCCTGCAGTCGCACGCGTCTGTTCGCGGTGAGTGGAACTTCGGCCTGCACACTTACTCTCTAGGTGACGATCGTAGACGAGTTATAGTTAGTTAGCATACTTTGTCCGCAGTCGACCGTCGGCGTCGAGTCATACTTAGTCCGCAGGATACTGGCGCTGGCGAGTTACGCTTAGTCCACCATACATATTTCACAGGGATTGTCGGCGGCGAGTAATACTTAGTCCAGAGTACTCAGCCCAAAGGCGACCGTCGGCCGGCGGCTAGTCCTGCTTATTCCGCAGGCCGCCGTTGGCAGTGATTCATACTGTAGTCCGTAGGCAACCGTCGGAGGCGAGTTATACTTAGTCCAGCATACTTGACCGCTTTGGCAACCCTCGGCGGCGAATCATACTTAGCCCAGCATACTTAGTTCGTAGGCAACAGTTGTCGGTAAGTAAGTGATAGTCCAGCATGCGTAGTCCGCAGGCGACCGTCGGCGTCGAGTCATACTTAGTCCGCAGCATACTGGCGCTGGCGAGTTACGCTTAGTCCACCATACATATTTCAAGGGGATTGTCGGCGGCGAGGTCATACTTAGTCCAGAGTACTCAGCCCAAAAGCGACCGTCGGCCGGCGGCTGGTCCTACTTATTCCGCAGGCCACCGTTGGCAGTGATTCATACTTAGTCCGTAGGCAACCGTCGGAGGCGAGTTATACTTAGTCCAGCATACTTGACCTTTGATGGCAACCCTCGGCGGCGAATCATGCTTAGCCCAGCATACTTAGTTCGTAGGCAACAGTTGTCGGTAAGTAAGTGATAGTCCAGCATACTTTGTCCGCAGTCGACCGTCGGCGTCGAGTCATACTTAGTCCGCAGGATACTGGCGCTGGCGAGTTACGCTTAGTCCACCATACATATTTCACAGGGGATTGTCGGCGGCGAGTCGACACTAGTCAGAGTACTCAGCCCAAAGGCGACCGTCGGCCGGCAGCTAGTCCTAATTGATTCCGCAGGCCACCGTTGGCAGTGATTCAAGTACTTGGTCCGTGGGCCACCGTCGGAGGCGAAGTTATACTTAGTCCAGCATACTTGACCCTTTGGCAACCCTCGGCGGCGAATCGTACTTAGCCCAGCATACTTAGTTCGTAGGCAACAGTTGTCGTTAAGTAAGTGATAGTCCAGCATACTTTGTCCGCAGTCGACCGTCGGCGTCGAGTCATACTTAGTCCGCAGGATACTGGCGCGGGCGAGTTACGCTGAGTCCACGCATACATATTTCACAGGGGATTGTCGGCGGCGAGGTCATACTTAGTCCAGAGTACTCCAGCCCAAAGGCGACCGTCGGCCGGCAGCTGGTCCTACTTATTCCGCAGGCCACCGTTGGCAGTGATTCATACTTAGTCCAGGGTACTTAGTCCGTAGGCAACCGTCGGAAGCGAGTTATACTTAGTCCAGCATACTTGACCCTTTGGCAACTCTCGGCGGCGAATCATACTTAGCCCAGCATAATTAGTTCGTAGGCAACAGTTGTCGGTAAGTAAGTGATAGTCCAGCATACGTGAGTCCGCAGGCGACCGTTGGTCGGTGAGACATACTTATACCCTAGTTACAGTGGCGCTCTTAACTATACTACAGCCAATGCTCATCGCGATGGCCAGAGCCACGTGGCGGCGTCAACTGTTATTGAGCCGCTAGCCATCATTGAGTCCAGCAAGCTGGCTACCTCAGTTAACTGATGGCGTTCGCCCCAACAAAGCTAAGATGGCGGCGTCCATCGCATCGCCGCCCACGGCCAGCGCCAGCGAAGCACTTAATATTGCGGAAGATTGGGGAGGTATCTAGAAAGTATCGTACCAGTGAATATTGTCGGAAATGAGCCGGGGCCAGAGCTGCCGCTAGAACGATCACGGCACGTCGCGGAGGTCAAAGCTCGGCCATGACAGCCATTGTGATGCCGATGCCAATAAGACTTTCGCTGTCTCTCTCGCTTGGATCCATGTGAAGGTTTTGATGATCGTTTTTTTATTTTAAAAACAACAAAAGGAGTTTATTATATTTTGTTGTAAACATGTATAATAAATGAAAAGTGTTAATATATTTCATCTATATCACTTTTCAGAAAAAAGGTAAAGTAATGTGTCATCAGTTTTGGTTTTCGTTTCGGTTTCAACTGTGTACCGTGACGCGCATCACAACTGGGGCAGAGTCGTATATGGGAGAGTTTGGCCACTGGATGTGGCGACGAAGGCGCCGGAGAGGAGAAAAAGTGAAGAAAGGGAGGAGAGCGCCGAAGGAGCGAGAGGGAAAGAAGGGAACAAACAGGAGACGACCGCCATTTTGACGCAACACCTGTCGGCGCCGAGCACTGTTGAGGCTACGCGTCGTCTGCTACGGGCTTATTTCTTTTTCGCCTGAATCAAAGTTTGCGTTCAAACGTAGAGAAACTCCATCCGTTAGCTTTTAAGCCACCGAGGAATAACACCATATCATTTTCTTGCCAGAGTCTGCCAAATAAAAGCAAAGAAGCAAAATTTGGACGTCGATCCCATGCATTCCGCCGGGCGAATGAATGAAAATGGCGGCCCTCCCCGTTCAACTGGGAGCAGCCGCGCAGCCCGGAGCGCGCGCGTGCGCCAGCCTCGTCGTTCTGCGCCGCGGGTTGATTGGCTCACTCTTGACGGGGTCGTCACGGCGGCGAGATCATGGAATGGCCAAACTCTCCCCATATACGGCTCTGAACTGGGGTTGTTAAGCCTATGTACCGTGTAACACCGGGCAACTTATCTGAGCTCAGTGACACTTGGGGAGATGCCAACGACGCCTTGACTTAATGACAGTCGAGAGCGCTGGTGTAACTAGGGTATGCGGAGCGCAAGTTCGTCTACTTCTTTTGCAGGGGTTGTGCTGACGTCGGAAAGCCGAGCTCCGATCGGCTCTGATTAAAGGACAGTGTGTAGACCTCGGAGGCAGCTTGCTTTGAGGTCTACCCACTCTCCTTCAATCAGAGCCAAGCAGAGCTCGGTGTTCTGACGTCACCACAGCCCCTGCAAAAGAGGACGAACTTATTCTCCGCATTAGTCTATGGTGTTCAGTTCGCAGGCAATCGTCGGCAGCGATTCATACTTAGTTCAACATGATTATATCCAAATTCGATCACAGCCCACGCTCCGATCCGACGCAGCCAATTAAGCGGTGAAACAATTGGATTGCCACAGTGCTCGTTTTATTTTTCTGTGTTTGCTATCACTAGCTAATGAAATTACGCAAGAAAACCAAACGCAGAATCACGGCGGCTTCTTTGCGCCTGACTGGTTTAGTTGGCGTTAGCAAGACGATGAGCGATAGGACGATGCACTTTTGCAACTTTAAAGTCACTCGATACTTCTTTTTACAAGAAACGACAAACAATACAAAGGACAAAACACATTCCGCTGGAACAAACTGGCGTCATTCAGTTCAGTCATCTGCTGTGCGCCGCCATTCGCTTTCTAAAACCTGCACCGTAACGCAGTCCGCGCTTCAAAAATTCCTCTAAAAAAAGGGTGTCCGATATAATACACCCCGAAACTTCGGTTCGACGTAGAGCACACTGATGTCGATCTGACGGTACTAGCTTTTACGAGAGGTTTGATAGCCGTGTGGAACAACTTATTAAAGTAGCTGATGTACGTGTTACAGACAACAAAAAAAATAATCGAGGCTTTCTCGGCCCTACTGAGAAAACCGCAGTGTTTTCTTTCTGTGGTCTTTGATAGGTACTTTAGCTGATTTAATGAGTTATATCGCACCGCTGTCAAGCCCCTCGTAAAATTTGGGGCCGTCTGTTCGACTATAGGGCGCTGTACGTCGAACGGTGCATTATAAGGGACCAAAGGGTGTAAGGTGACACCTCTTTTTTAGAGTGATGTCGCTACTTGTAGGAAGCTGTTATCCAGGAACTTTATGTCCACTACTTGGTTGGTGCCCTCGAATCGCAGCGTCGGCTAGGGTCGATCTTCAATGGAAACGGAGTATGGACCGCAGTCGACTGCCGGCGGTAAGTGAAACTAGTCAGCTTTAGCACCGCGTATACGAGCGAACGTAAGCACGCTGTACGTTTGCGTTTAGCGTTGAGTGTTAAAGATTGAGCGTGCGCGGAGCCAAAACTGAGAGCGGGCTTAGATTCACGCGCGGCGACGACGCGCATACGGAGCGTGGTGCACGCCTCGCTGACGCAAAGGCACGGAGCCTTGCGTTCGCTCCTATACGTAATACTCTACTTAGTCGAGCGTACTAAGTCGGCACGGCTATTGTCGTCGCGCGCGACTGGTTCCGAATCAAAGTGGACTCGCGACATTACCGAGGTGAATCATAACGTACCAAGGTATTGCGCAGAGGAGGGGGGGGAAGGGCGTGAGAGCTTCAGGAAGGAGTCAAGTGACAGAGTAAAGGGCGCGATAAACCTCTTTCCCTCGCGATTACTTCAGTTACAGCAAGGAGCTCCTAACAATTTAAGAGCAATAAGATTTCAAGCCCCTGAACGCACCCATCAAGGAACACTGAGAATTCGAGGCGCTACACGCATCAATAGAAAACTTTTAATTAAAGCGTGCTCGTGACACACTCTAGTCCTGAACAAACTTAAACTTGTCTCGACCGTTCTGATGAACACGGATAGATCACATGAGGGTCGTGTGTGCACGTACATTCGAAAGCAGCTCAAGCTCTTTGCAACCAAGCGTAGCAAGCTGTAATAAACGCAAAATAGACGCACGGCGCATTCTGTGCTTCCCGGGTTTATCAAAATGATCGAAGCAAGTTTATTTCGAGCGCCCTAGCACCACAAAAAAAAACACAAAAAAACTGAATATTTGATGCCGCATTGTTGGCACCTGTGGCATGATTCACCGGTGACCAAGAACGCAGTGACGGTGTGGATCTGTCAGAACCTATATAGAATAACGGTTCAACATTAAGTTCTTTATAACAACTAGAACCAAACTTGAGCACTGTTCAATACATCAAATATTTAGTGGAACTGAGCTGACATGACCGGAATGACATTAAGACCGAGCCGCCAGGGCATTCACCGAGTCAGGAGTATCGATAGCGTTGCACAGTTGCCTTTGCGAGTTTCTGGTAAAAAGAATGCAGGTAAGTTCCGCTTTGAATAAATTCCTGTCAGGCGTACAAAAAAGAGTTATTTTATAGTTATTTGAGAACTAGAATGGCCAAACTTACTTTGCGAGAACAGTAGCGCTCTTGGAGCAGCTGAGTGCCTTGATGATGTCGGACCGTTCAGCCGGGTCTTCCGACTCCTGCAGTTTGTCCCAGAGGAACTTCCAACTCGCATCTTCGCCCTTCTTCACGGCTTCACAGAAAACCGTGTACCGAAGGTGGGGCGGGATCCTAAACAAACCCAAGGCACCCTTATTACTTTATTAACTCTGTGGTTGATCACATGCAACGGCCCGAGGCACTGCGAATCACGAATGACAAATAGATTAAAGAAAGATAGATGTGCGTGACGAAAACGCTCATGTTGTGCCAATGTAATTCAACAAAATATGGAAGAAATCAGTTTTATAGAAAAACGTAATAAATAAAAAAAAACGGACCTCACCACGCTGTATTTTCTTGGTTATGGCTGCACAATTATGAGATACTTTCCACATGACAGTTCCTCTTACTATTTATGCAAAAATGCATATTTAATGACAACACGTGTCAAGTGACAATTCAAGAACAATCCCAAATATTTTTTTCAAGATATTTAGTTTTGGTCATGACAAACGCCAGGTATTCTGGGACCCTGTACATGTCTAAAATAACGCCCTATGCAACATAGGACGTTATTCTAGACATGTACAGGGTACGCTTGTAAGGACCATCTCATTCGGCACGCCCTGCAAAAATCGACTTCCATACGTAAATGCTTTAAATTGGGCACGTGAATGTAGTTTCGTAAAGGTTCCACACGAACCGTCTCGACACCTTAGACAGTCTCCCGTTTTAAATGCCCAAGATGTTTTACGAGGTACGGAGGACTTTTACGATGGTCACGATATTTTCAATAACCTTCCTGAAGGTATATTTTCTGTAGACCCTAAGGAGGACCTATAAACATGGCTTCGAACGTTTTCTTCTGAAACAGTGTAGTTTTTGTTTTCCATTTCTGGGCTTGTAAAAGACCCTCGAATTTTTTTATTTTTCTTGCATACGTCTTTTGTCTTTGATATTGTTCTTATATCTAGAGCAGGGTGGCCAGGCTGACCCGGCTCAAGAGCCGCAAACAAATCCACCAAACTTCCAGGAGCCGCAGGGGGTGGGCGCAAACTTTTGTTCAGAGCGATAAGCGAAACTCAAACTACTTTCGATCTATCAGAGTTAAAAGCAGTCCAACTGTAAGTAAGAGAGCAGTAGCACAAGACTGCCAAACCGCAACCTGTCTTTTGATTTAAAATGCGTTCCATTTCTCTTTTTGGGGAAGCGCTCGTGTGACCGGGAGGGAGGCGGGGGAGTGTGGAGGGAGCTGGGAGCCGCACTTTAACACGCGAAAAGCCGCATGCTGCTCGCGAACCGCAGCTTGGCCACCCCTAATCTATAGCTTACTTTTGCGACTTGGGTCTCCGTCACACAAGCCATTATAGCGTTTGGCGGACCCGTTAGAACCTTTGTACTGTCGGATGGCAATAAAGATGATTATTATTATTATTATTATTATAAGAAGATTTTTTGTACGTAAAAGCACATGATGCTGGTGGCCTGCAGAAAGAAAGCTGCCACATTGACAGCTTGACGAATCCGAGGGGCACCACACCGGCAGATTCACAGCATGAATGAAACATAATAAATAAAATAAAACATCTTGAAAACAACAGAATAAATTCGGCATGGCACGATTTCTTACAGGAGCGTTGCTTAGAGCTTGCAATTTCACTTTCATTCTTACAGATATGCAAAGCGAGAAGACACAACTGAGGAATGCCCAGCCAGATTTTTTTTTTAAATGTACATTCCAGTACTAGAGCTTATCATACCCTTCATCACCGCCCGGCTAGCTCAGTCGGTAGAGCACGAGACTCTTAATCTCGGGGTCGTGGGTTCGAGCCCCACGTTGGGCGTCTCTCTTTTTCATTATCACGATCTTTTTCACAAAAGTTGATTGATCTTTTAACTGCCATCGATGTATTGAGTACTGCGATATCATATCCCCACTATTTTAGCATTCCCTTCTTTACTGCGTGGCACCATGAGACCTCCTTTATCCCAGTTACTGTATACTTCGTGCCTGAGTACAATAATTTCATAATAAGAATGATCGAAACCCGTGAATAAACAACATTTGTGAGCTCATTCTTACTTCGACGAGCGAGTCCAATTTAGCGCTGAGCTTAGAAGCACTGAGGTGGCTATGACCATTTATGCAATTTCCTATAAGCGCAGCGTAACCATTAAAAATAAACCTCGTATGCCATAGCGAAACCTTCGCCCATGCGTGTTGTAATGATGCTTGTCCCATATCAGTCAATAGGTGGCAACATTTCTAAGACAGCCCAGTTTGGAAACTTAGCAGTTGGAACGCGGACCCCCGCCCACTGGAACCGATATTTGATCACAGCGCATTCCTTGGCGGTTAGTTAATTTTGTTTGTTCATCTGTTGTTCGTTGGTTACACTCTTAGAAAAAAGGGTATCGATAGTCCTCCCTTAGGGGAGGAACGGTCTTGTAACCTATGTTCCTTCAGAAAGGGAGAAACTTTCGTCCCTGAAGCAGGGGAGCAACTAGTTCCTCCGTCGCCTACATCTCATTATGGCGGCCCTGAATCGAGCAAATCGAGCTCAATAAGGCGTAACGAGGACGCTACGTCTCTTATACGGGACGAGAGGAGCAGCAAATAAAAGCGTAACACGAGCTTTCCGCGAACTGTGTTTATTTCCGAAGCCAGATTCCCCACATGTACAAAACTTGCATTTCGAAAGCAGTTACTCAGTCTTCTCGTCGACAGCACTGCGATGTTAATCGGAGACGACCGATACCCAGTTACTTCGTGCACTTCACGTCTTACCTTTGCTGTTTCTCGAGTCGCAATTCCCTCGCCAACCGCATATCACGGAGGAATGGCAAACCAATCCGCGAAACCAAATGCCGCTCTGAAAAGAACAAACTCGAAGCCGCTGCTTATCGCGTAGTGTGAAGGAAGGTTAAATCGCTTGCCACCAGATGGCAGGGTCAAGCAGAGTGATTGCAAGTAGCTAGGCTAGGTGGCGCTAAATACTGCCCAACTCATGTTCTACAAAAAAAAATCATTTCCTCAGGCCACCATTCCGCTGCGGGACCTTGGGAACCTCCACTATACACACATCACGCATACTACAAGCATCAGGTAAACATACATTGAGCGCATACACATACATTGCACATACAAACATCAGCACAACGGCACATTGACCCGCACACTACACCCGAGCTCCGCGTTTCCGTCTTTTATACTGGTCGTTTTGAACGTACAGAATTTCTCGGTGACTGAATAAGCAATAAAAAATATGCCCAGCACGTTGATTTTTTTCCAGCAATGTCATACATCTGAGAGTATTTTTAATGGGTCAGGGGATGAATCTCTTATTGAAAGGCAAACGCTCGATCATGCCGTAATTATTTGAAAGTCAATAAATCAAGCCGCTGCAATGCGGTTCGAAGCCATGAGTTTGTTTCGCCGCACGGCAAGTCGTAGCCTGTATTTCTATTGTAGTGTTTGTTTTTCTATTTGTGCTGTTCGCGCACGGTTGCAATTGCTGTCTTGAATTAATCTCTGTAGAGCGGATATTCACTCAGCTGGAAGTGATGCTTCACAGGCTGAGAAATCGCTTTTCGATCAACTTGAATGCATTCAAAGCCGCGACTTGCGGCAGGTGTTAAGTGTACGGAGCTACTCCGTGGCGAGCACGAAAGGTTCTAGCGCTCATCCCAGCACGCCACTTGGAGGGCAGTTTCTCCAGGAACCGTAGTATATTTAATCAGCAAAATAATGGGTAGCTTTTTGTTTTTTGATTTTACCTACTATTCTTTTTCAATGCTAAAATTCCAATATGTAAGTATACGTTCTTTCCGTCATGATTTCGTACTGTTCAGTCCTTTCCTCAGAGAGCAATCGCTCTCGGGGACAAGACGACCGACAGTCACATTGGCCACTGTATGTTAGGGAGCTTACTGTTCAGACCAGCGTTCTAACATGACTATCCGCACGTTGATCGATTGCACATAATCCCTCAAGTGGTATTAAACTTTTAAATGTAGAGCGGAATGTCAACCTGCGGCACCCCGCCCCCTCCGATCACGGCCCGACCAGCAGCATCAATGCCCGACAGTTTACGTCATCTCATCTTGTTGTTACACTGCTGATACACGAACACACGGTCATATCGGCGATAATTCCAGTCTTCTGTTCACAACCCACAACACTGCCATCACGATGTTGCTGCTATGTTGCTGACACGCACAAATACAGAAGCACGTTGAACGCCGGTTGCACTCGGCATCGGAAAACAGAACCGAACTCAGCACAGAAGGCACCCAGGCAGCCGGCAGCAAAACCTGCCTGTCTTGGACGCAGTTCCTGCAATTTCCATAACGTCGAAAACGTCGAAACAGTTCCGCGTGGTTTACTGTCATCTTACCCAGTGTACGTGGCGCTGCTGGCACTGCTCCTGAACTTCGCTGTTTCTAGCGGCGGCGTTTGCTCGTTTGATAAAATATTAGTGATAAAAACGTCAATGCAACCGAAATGTTCCGCACGTTTCGACTAGAAGACGGAATTACAGGCGGTCTTCGCTGCCGCTGAAGCTCAATCAACTCAACAGCATTTATTAAACAACGTGCGCGACCTGCTCGAAAAACGAAACCGAAAGACGATGCGTTGGGAGGGCGAAAGCTTTCTCCCGTCTGCCTGGAGAAGGAGGAAAACGTCTCGTTCCTCCCTTCTTCTCGTGTCCGCTTGGGGGCGCGTCAGTAGGAGGGAGGAAGTCGCGCCGTTGCTACTTTTTCCTCCCTTTTTTCTTAGAGTGTAGTTGGTAGTCCGTAATTCATTTTGAGACAAGGAGGTCAGCAAAAGTTTAGATCTTAGACACAGGTAAGGTTTTCTTGTTTTTGTACTTCCCCGTTGCCGTATCATATGGTTTTCTGAGTGTCCGCGGTGGTAGAACGGCAACACTACGATATCGTCTAGCTAAAGGCCCAGGAATATGACTGGTAGCAACATCTTCTCCCTTTTCTTCCGCGCACAGACGTCTTTACTTGTTAGCTGTCATAGGCTGGTACGTCGACGGTAGCAACACGCTCCAATAGCAGGCGGTCCTCCTATAGATGAGCTCAACTCTTTCAAGTCACACCGCTGCGGTGGCGCTGCTGTTTGTACTGCGCATGCGCACACCGTTCCTCTCATGACCCCCAACCCCTCCGCCCCCCCCCCCCTGCCTCCGCCACTGTTTCTGACTCACGGATCATTTAAGAATTGCGCCAGTGCTTACGACAACATCTTGTCCCTGTCTATTTTTCGGCGCTTGTCTACGATCATTTAAGAAGCGTGGGAATTTGAGGGCACGATAAAACAGGATGAGAGGGCCGGTCACTACCACTCTGACCAGACGGCCGCGATAAGACAGCAGCCAAGGTGGCCGAGGACGGATTAAAACGAGCTGCGCACCCAGTGAGACTATGAACAAAAAGCGATTTTATTTCCCCGCCGTTCCCGGGAAAAAGAAAATAATGCCGCCGTGTGGAACGGTGGCGCCATCTGTTAGATGGGCACGGCACTACATCCCCTTTCGAACTCGAGAAGTCTTGTGCAGCCTAACCTCGAGCTTTTGAATTGAGTCTCTTTAGTGGCTTCACCTGCCGCCCAGAACGGGTGACCCGAACACCTTGAGGAGCACTTGTTCCAAAGGTGCTAGGCACATCCGACGAGTCACGAGTCGGAGCGCTGGCTTGCGGCTCAGCTACGGGGCTTGACTGACCAGGTGAGGCTGACAGCCATGGAACTGGGTCCCTCGGACGGCTGGATATGGATGGCACCAGATGCTTGCGGTTGCGCTGCACCACCCACCTAGGTGTCTCGATAACGTAGGAACGGGGTCATTGTGCCAGGCTGAGTACTCTTGCCGCACACGAAATGACCTTGACACAAACGTCCTCGCCTGCTTCCAAAGGCCGCAGCCACCTTGCCGCGTGACGAAGTTGAAGTCCTTCCTTTGACGACTTCGCACCACCTTGTCTCGGCGTCTGACGACCTTCGGCGATGGCCACTTGGGAGTGAGTGACCTGTTGACCCATGTAAGCCGTGTCTGTAGGCGCCGTCCCATCAGCAGTTCCGATGGGCTGTAGCCAGTCACGCGGGGGTGTCACGATAGACAAGCAATGCCATGTGCTGGTCGTCCGACTTGACAAAAAGCTCCTTGAGCATCCGGACCATGCGCTCTGCTTCCTCGTTTGCTTCGGGGTACCTCGGGCTGCTTGTCTGATGTGCAAACCCATAGGTGGCCGCAAAAAAGCAAACTCTATTAAAGAAAAGCTGTGGAGCATTGTCTGATATCACAGAGTCCGGGATTCCAAAACGAGCGAAGGAGCTCTGCATGGCAGCGAAGACAGAACTTGATGTCATAGACGTAAGGCTCACCACTTCCGGGAAGCGAGTGTAGTAGTCCACCATGACGACATAGTTCTGTCCCTGCAGTTCAAACAGGTCCACACCGACTCGCTGCCGCGGACGGTCTGGGGTGGGAGTTCCGAGAAGTGGCTCGCTGGGCTGAACCCTTGTCTGCGCGCACTTCTCAAAGGTGCCAACCAGCTGTTCTAATTCGCTGTTTATGGAGGGCCACCAGACGAGTCGCGAGCCCTGGCTTTACATCGTCCGATGCCTTTATGACCTTTGTGGAGGAGTTGGAGCATCTCCCTTTGAAGAGACTTGGAAACCATAATACGACAGTCCTTCAGCAGCAGCCCTTGGAATGCTGCGATGCTGCTTCGTTTCCTCAAGTAGGCTTGAAGATGATCAGGAACATTGTAACACCTTCCTTGGCCAGCCACCCTCGCAGAACCTGAGCAAGCCAACACAGACTCCGTCCTCGGCTTGGTGCTTGCGAAGACGATCGAGACGAGGGGACGTGAGACTTTCAGACGTCCTTGAGCAGCGCCCCAACAAACAGCTCGACTGTGTCGACTTGGTTCTCGGGGGCCTTCAGAGGAGAACGGGAAAGAGTGTCTGTTGTTGCCAGAAGCTTTTCGGGCACGTACAGAACCCTGTACTGGTAGGGCATCAGACGCATTCTCAGCCCCTGGACACGAGAAGGAATTGTGTTCAGTTCCGCAGAACCCAGCAGCGTGACGAGGGGTCTGTGATCGGTATCAACGTCGAACCTGATGCCTCGTACAAACTGGTCAAAGTGCTCGACGGCCCACGTGACAGCCAGTGCTTCCTTTTCAGGCTGACTGTACCGAGTCTCCGTTGACGTAAGAGACCGTGAAGCGTAAACGACTGCACAACGCTCTCCTGATGGCTGGTCCTGCAGCATGACGGCTCCCAGTCCATAGGAACTCGCGTCAGAAGACACCGTGGTAAGGTAGGAGGGGTCATACTTGGCCGTACAAACTTCGGAGCTGGGCATGCTCTTCAGTCGTTCGAAAGCCATCTGCTGACTGGGTCCCCAGCACCAGGCACTGTTCTTTTGAAGGAGAGCTCGGATCATTGCAGTCACGTCGGACAGGTGGGTAAGAAAACAGCCTACATGGTTAGCCATTCCCAGCAGTCTCCTGACACCACTGACGTCCACCAGAGCCTCAAAGTTCGCCAGAGCCTTGAGCTTGTTGGGATTGGGGCTGATGCCGTTGGCGCTGACCGTGACTCCCAAAACTTGACCTTCAGCGCTGAGAAGACACACTTAGCTCGATTCAGCTTGACGCCGGCTCTGCTGAGACGACCCAACACCTCCTTCAGACGGTAGTCACGCTCCTCTTGCGTGCATGCCAAATACGAGGATATCGTCGATCATGTGGACGATTCCATCCAGGCCTTCGAGAATCCTTCCCATCTAGCGCTGGAAATACTCTGGAGTGGAGCAAATCCCAAAGGGCAAGCGACAGAAGCAGTACCATCCAAAGGGTGTTACGAAGGTTGTCAGGAGCTGGCTGTCTGCAGAGTTCTTGACCTGGTGAAAGCTGGCCGTGGCATCAAGCTTGGAGAAGATGCGGGCAAGCCCCAGGCGTCCCAGGATCTGTTCCACCGATGGCAGCACGTGACGCTCTCGCCGAACTACCTGGTTCAGGCGTGTGAGGTCCACACAGATGCGGTAGCCCTCTGCGGACTTCGGGACGATGACAATGCCCGAGCACCAGTCCGTTGGATCATCGATTCGTTCATCGGATGACGCCGTCGGCTTCAAGCTTGTCCAGTTCCCTGCGGACGACGTCATGAAGAAATAACGGTACGCGCCGAGGGGCGCTTAGTGAGAACGGCTGTGCACCTGGCTGGAGGCGAATAACGTACTCGTCCTTGAGTTCCCCAAACCCTCGAAGATGTCACCCTTAAGAGGTGTCTGTTAATCAGGACTGCAGAGGGCATTGAAGAACTTCACAACGTCAAGCTTCTGGATGGCAGGGAACCCAAGGATTGCCGTGTCTTAAGAGGGTAAGACATACATCCGCTCCATGACGGACTTTCCTTTCCAGGTCAGCGTGGTTTGGAACGTTCCGAGGACCCTCAAGGGATGGTTCCCAGGCCCCCTCAGCTGTCCTTCCAGCTTCTCGAGACGCCAAGGTGCTCCGGGAAACGTGCTTGGCACAACCGAGACCACAGCTCTGGAGTCGACTTTGAAGTTAACGTCGTACCCGCTGACAGCTAGCTACCTTGACGAATTTGGCACGATCCATTATCGACACGGCATGTAGGTGAACAGAGTTCAAGTCTCTCTTCCGCTTCTCGCAGGCGTTCTGAAAGTGTCCTGAGGCGACGAAAGAAGTGACACTTTGACTGCCGAGCAGGACACTCACTGCGGGGTGTGTCTGACGGCCGCAGAACCTGCAGTCCTTGCCGGCTTTCTTGGGCGACGAAGACGCGTCTCGCTTGTGAGGCGTCTTGCCGGACGACTTCTGCGCCATTTTGAGACGAGTTGCGTCCAGTTTGAGCTGCTCGGGAGGAACAGGACACGTCCCCCCGCGGAAAACTGTCGCTCTTGCATTCACGGCGTCCTCGTGGATACGAGCTTGAAGACGTGCTTCGGCCATGGTGAGGTTCCGGCACCGACACTAACTTGTCTGAGAGATGCGGGTCAAAGAGTCCCACGACAAAACGATCCCGAACGAGGCGGTCCTTGGCCTCCGCGGAAGAGTGGTGGCACTTGCAGACGAGCTACCAGAGCGCCGCGTAAAAGCTGTCGACGCTCTTCCCGGGTTACTGGACACGGCGGTGGAATCGAACGCTCTCGTACACTTCGATGAGCGGGTGCACGAAGTGCGCCGTGAATTTCTCCTTGACCGCAGCGAAGGTCACCCACTCTTCTGCGGTTAGGCCTAGCGTCTCAAGAACGCGACGCGCTTTTGGGAACCCACTGTGTAGAGCAGCGTGCGCACCTGAACTTCCCCGGACGCTTGGTGCAGGCCCGACGCAAAACTTGAGTCATCGAACTGAAGAATCCAGTGTGGCCACTTGTCCGGGTTAGAGAAGTCGAACTTCGGCGGCGGAGCCAGGCCCACGCTTGGAAAGGTGACGGCGACGGTGGGGACGCCGGACTCTCGTGCCCCCTCAGCTTCCGGCATGGCGGAACACAGAAGCATAAGCGCTCACCACGTTGGCGACGAACGTGATGAAAGGTTGCATGATGGCGTGAAGCAGCGTGAAGGCGGCTTGAGGCTTGAGGCTGTCGAACCCTTGGAGGCCTAGCATGGAAGGCGGCCCACGGTAGGCCATCGCACTTCTGACACCATGTCGCAACCAGTCCGACCAGACTGTCACGATAAGACAGCAGCCGAGGTGGACGAGGAGGGATCAAAAGGAGCTGCGCATTCAGCGACCGCTGAACAAAAAGTGATTTTATTTCCCCGCCGCTCCCGGGAAGAAAACAATAATGCCGCCGTGTGGAACGGTGGTGCAATCTGTTAGATGGGCCTAACACTACGGTATACGTCCTCTTTTGTGTGCTATCATAGTCCTATGTTCACCTGCGCAAAAACGTGGAAGCCCACAAAAACGTGCCTCAAATATTATTTCCGTATTGAAAGGAAACGTGTACAATATTTTCAATTTTAATGTACGGAAAATCCCATATTTGAAAATGTAAGCACGGTATTTGGTCGCGACGGAATGTCGTGAAGTGAGGTTGGCGAATCGTAACCGAAACTTGGTGGCCAATGGGTTCTCAAGGTGCTTAGCGCGGCTTTACGCCGCTGGGATAGCTTCGATTCTGCGAGAGACAAATGAGGCAGTGTACAGCCGGGACATTGATTCGGTCGTGCTGTGGAATTCTGCTCGATGGCGGCTAGGAGTTTGCAACCTCTGGCCTGAGGGAGATGGCGGCCAGCTGCAGGGCCGATGCAATGTATTCCCGGAAGCAGAGAAACCAAGAGGAGAGCGGATGCCTGGCGTAGCAGCGATGAAGAGGCCCTGGCCAGCAAGCGGTGTGCCTTGTTGAGAGCAGTGTGATGTGCTGTGACTTGCCATGCCCCAGCGTAGCGTAATGCGGCACCACGCCCCGCAAGTAGGGGCACCACACCACAAAGATGGACACGGCGCGGAGGACACCGGAGCTCGCGGCAGTGGTGAAGTTGCCAATGTTTACTTTAGTTTTTAGCCAGCGGGCGAGCGGTGTTGTCGCTGCCCGTTGATGGGAGATGCCGACGGCAGACGACCGACGGGGCAGACGTGGTGGTGGGGAGTTCAGTGTTGCGGAGTTGCCACTCCGGAGTTGGAATGGTTCCGTTATCATCCCGCATTTTTGCGACCCCGGAATGGAATGGGAATGGAATGGCGGCATAGTCAAGGGGAATGGAATGGGATTGAATAAGATGAGTTTTGCCCGGAATGGAATGAGAATGGAATGGGCCCGGTTCTTTATTTATTTTTATTTATATATATATATATATATATATATATATATATATATATATATATATATATATATATATATATATATATGTTACGAAGACGACGACGCACAACTTTGGGAAATAGGGGCGCGCGCTGCATGTTTTTGGACACACGAGCTGGGAGCGATTCGGCTGTTCCGCCATTGATCGCCTCTGGTCTTCCCACATCGCACCATCAAATACGTCTCTCATAAACACCCTCACAAGTGGTGGAGGTGCAGACGATTCCCAACCTCTCGGTTCCTGTGCTATCGCGATCGGCCCTGGAGCTTCGCAGCGGACGTTCAACGCACAACGCAATGCCGGACGAGGCGGGCAATGCCAACGGACAACGACCACCCGCTGCACCGCCCATCAAGAACCGTCAGCGAGATCCACCAGTTTTCACTGGAGCACCCGAGGCCGATGTCAACGACTGGCTAAGAAGTTACGACCGGGCTAGCCTACATAACAGGTGGGACGATACTCTCAAGCTCGCGAATGTGGTTTTCTTCTTGAAGGATACCGCACTCCAGTGGTTTGATAATCACGAAGAAGAGATAAATTCCTGGGACGGATTCCAATTGGCTTTCGCGGAAGTATTTGGCAAGCCCGAACGCCGCAAACAACAGGCGAAAGATAAACTTGCCCGAAGGTACCAAACTACAACCGAGTCCTCCACGTCCTACATTGAGGACGTCCTTCGCCTGTGTCGGCGCGTCGACACTAACATGACCGAAGAAGACAAAATCCGACATTTGTTCAAAGGGCTATCACACGAGCTATTCTCAATCGTAGCTCCAAAATCACCTCCAACTGTTCAGCACCTCATTACAGAGTGCAAGAAGTACGAGGAGTTGCAAAGCGCCCGCATAACAAAGGAACCCTTCGAACGCCTGCCCGAAGTATCCCCACAGACCACAACGACGTCCGACCTTCCACAATTAATTCGGCAAATCATCCGCCAGGAACTGCTGGCGTACTTCGGCACACCACGATCGTCAGATGTCACCCCAAACCAACGGAGCGACACCGAAACTATACAGAAGGTAGTACAGGACGAAGTACGAGCTGCTCTCCAACCACTCGCTCCGCCTACCCCTACGTACGTACCAGCACCACCAGCACCCACACCCTGCTGCCCAATGCTGTACGACGCACAACCCCGCTACCAGACGTCCTTCTTACACCACCCCCAACCCCCACGACGAATTTATGGACAACAACGACGCACCGACATTTGGAGAACAGAAGACCAGCGCCCGGTGTGCTTCTATTGCCACACAGCTGGTCACATCGCCCGTTACTGCCGTCGACGAATTGATAATAACGCCTATTATCATGCACCTGGCAATCCGTCTCCCTATTCGAGAGACTTTGACGACAGCCGCTCCTCCGACGCACGCCGCTCTGCAAATGATTCACAAACACCTCAAGATCACCGCGGCCGATCACCCTCGCCGTACCCCAGACGTCGCCGATCAGTGTCACCCTTCAACCACGCAGCCGCAGCGTCGACGCCGTCGTCAAACTAAGGAGGGCAGCCTGTGTTGCCACCGGAGGTCAGGCTGCACTGCCACCAGTTGCCGAAAATCCTCCTTTTATTGGACCGACGACACTCAACGTTCATATTGCAGGACAAACATTCGTCGCCTTGGTCGACACAGGAGCCGCCAAATCATGCATATCAGATAATGTCTGCCGCCGCTTACGTAAGGTAATTACTCCAGCCAACGGACACCTATTGCGCATGGGTAACGGCGAATTGGTGCAACCTCTCGGATGTGCATCAGTGTCCATTCTCATTGCAGACGTATCCTATACTGTCGTATTCCTCGTCGTCTCTAACTGCGTCGCTGACGTTATTTTAGGCTGGGATTTCCTGACGTCCACAGACGCCTTCATAGACTGTGCTAGAGGCGAACTAGAGCTGAGCTGCATCGACCCCGTCACTGATCACTCCCATTCGACAAACATGCCCCTTCGCACAAACGACGACCTTCTTTTGCCACCACTATCTGCCGTTGCCGTAGCGCTCACAGCCGACCCGTCGTTTATAGGCACCTCTGGACTAGTGGAACCTGTTGAATCACTATTTGCGAAGAAAAGTATTGTCGTCCCATACTCCATCGTGTCCCTAGTAGAAGGCAGTGTTTGTCTTTGCCTCACCAACGCATCTACGGAGTCGCAAATACTTCCCCGGAACACTCGTGTCGCCAATATGACCATGTATGAGGAACACCACATCGCCACTCTTTCGGAACATTTGTCCCCCCTACTTGTCCACCCGCGCGCGATATGAGTGACAACTTTACAAGGATGGTGGACGTTAATTTGCCTGCCGAGGACCAACATCGTTTAGTCACCCTGCTTAAAGCTTATTCTGATTTATTTGACTTCAGCAGCCAAGCCCTTGCTCAAACATCCGTTGTCCATCATCACATTGACACTGGAGAGGCACGCCCACTTAAAAGCAGACCATACCGAATTTCACCCACAGAGCGCAAAGTCATCCAACAGCACGTCACCGAAATGTTGGAGAAGAAAGTCATCCAGCCTTCCTTTAGCCCTTGGTCGTCACCCGTTGTCCTCGTAAAAAAGAAGGATGGGTCCTGGCGCTTCTGTGTAGACTACCGCCGTCTGAATAAAGTGACCAGGAAAGATGTCTACCCGCTGCCCAGGATCGACGACACCCTAGACGCCCTCCAAGGGTCATCCTTCTTTTCATCGATGGATCTCCGGACCGGCTACTGGCAAATACCAGTCGCTGATGCTGACAGACCTAAAACAGCGTTCGTCACACCTGACGGCCTCTACCAGTTTAACGTAATGCCGTTTGGTCTGTGCAATGCCCCAGCGACCTTCGAAAGGATGATGGATACATTGCTCCGCGGCCTCACCTGGGATATATGTCTATGTTACCTCGACGACGTCATCGTTTTCTCAACCACACTTGATCAACATTTACACCGGCTGAGGCAAGTTCTTGGTTGTTTTCGCTCCGCACACTTGCAATTAAACTCGAAGAAATGTACGTTCGCTGCTCGACAACTGAAAGTACTTGGCCATGTAGTCAGTGCCAATGGCATCAGCCCGGACCCCGACAAACTCAGAGCCGTTTCTGAATTTCCTGTTCCGCAAGTTCAAAAAGACGTCCGTGCTTTTCTTGGACTATGCACATACTTCCGAAAGTTCATACCTGGCTTTGCTCACGTCGCGGAACCTCTCAATCAACTCCTTCGCAATAACGCCGCATTCAAATGGGGCCCACTTCAACGCCAATCTTTTGAATCCCTTAAATCAGCCTTGACGAACAGTCCCATTCTTGGCCACTTTACTGAAGGAGCCGAAACCGAAATACGAACAGACGCCAGCGGACATGGTATCGGTGCCGTCTTGGCTCAAAACTTTCCAAACAACCAACGTGTTATTGCCTACGCGAGTCGCACTCTTACCCAATGTGAACGGAATTACACAATAACTGAACGCGAATGCTTGGCTGTTGTATGGGCTGTGTCAAAATTTCGCCCCTATATCTACGGCATTCACTTCCACATAGTGACCGATCACCACGCACTCTGCTGGCTCGCCAGTCTGAAAGACCCCTCAGGACGCCTTGGGCGATGGTCCCTCAAACTGCAAGATTATAGCTTCACCGTCCTCTACAAATCTGGAAAAAAACACCTCGATGCCGATGGCTTGTCTCGATGCCCTCTACCGCTCGTCGCTCCTCATCAAGACACAAAAAACTTGCTCACGACAGCACCTCTGACACCAGTTGACATTTCCGCAGCTCAGGCGTCTGATCCTTACCTAAAACCGATAATTGATTACCTTCTTGGGGTAACCCCACATGTCTCACAGAGCACAGTACGCTCAGCGCGTTTGTTCGCCCTTCACAACGGCACCCTATTCAGACGAAATTACGAACCGGAAGGACGTCCTTGGCTTCTTGTCATTCCACGAGAGCTGCAAAAAGATGTTATTCGTGCAAATCACGACGACCCAACGGCCGGACATCTAGGCTTCTCCAAAACGTACTTTCGAATCCGAACGAGCTACTTCTGGACCGGAATGTACCGTGCCATCAACAAATATGTCCGTTCTTGTCACCAATGCCAAACCAGGAAGAGTCCAACGACAAAACCATCTGGTACACTGCACTCCATCTCCCCACCACATCATCCCTTTCAGAGAGTCGGAATTGATTTCTTGGGCCCATTCCCCGTCTCCACCAATAACAACCGGTGGATCATCGTAGCTATTGACTACATGACCCGCTATGCAGAAACCAAATCTGTTCCTGAGGCTACCGCAAGAGAAGTTGCGAACTTTTTCCTCACCTCCATTCTACTACGCCATGGCGCTCCGCAGTCCATTACCAGCGACCGTGGCACCCCCTTCATTGCAAAACTTCTGAACGAGGTCCTCAGGCTCGTCAGTACGATTCATCATGTGACAAGCGCTTATCATCCGCAGGCTAACGGCCTCACCGAGCGGCTGAATCACACACTAGCTAACATGATGTCCATGTACATTGCCGACAACCACACCAACTGGGATGAAATCCTTCCTTACGTCACCTACGCCTACAATACCGCACGTCAAACAACTACAGGATTTTCTCCCTATTATCTCCTCTACGCTCACGACCCTCTCACTACTCTCGACACTGTTTTGCCATATATTCACACACCTCTGGACCCCTTCGCCTCTGAAATCATTTGTCGAGCCGAAGACGCCCGTCGACTCGCCCGGCTACAAACTCTGCAATCGCAACAGCTACAACAACTTCGTCACGCGGACACCCACATACCAGTGTCTTATAATATTGGCGACCTTGTTTTACTCAAGACACCAATTCGCCAGACTGGAAAATGTGAAAAACTCCTACCTAAATTCACCGGTCCATATCGCATCATACGTCGTCTTTCCGACATAAACTACGAGCTGCTTCCAATATCTCCGCCCCGCGACCACCGCTCCAGACCACAAGACATCGTACACGTCTCCCGCATCAAGCCTTACTCGCCCCAACCCTAACGACCCAACAGTACCGGATGACCGGCACTACCACCACCGGGGGAACTGTTACGAAGACGACGACGCACAACTTTGGGAAATAGGGGCGCGCGCTGCATGTTTTTGGACACACGAGCTGGGAGCGATTCGGCTGTTCCGCCATTGATCGCCTCTGGTCTTCCCACATCGCACCATCAAATACGTCTCTCATAAACACCCTCACAATATATATTTTCTTTTTTTTTTGTGGGGGAGTGGGGGGTTTATTTCGCTAAACCGAACCAGTCAGCGAGTCATTTGCTCAGAAATAAAATGAAAGGGAAAATGCTAGCCTGCGTGGAGCCCTACCAATTTTGTACGCAAAAAAAGTGCAATACGAAAAACAAGCGTCAAATCAAAGAGCAGAGGGAAAGGGGGTGGCGGTGGCGCCTTTCACGGAAGTGGAGGCGACGGGCTTCACTGGCGTTACATGAGAGCGAAACAAGAAACCAAGCAAATGAAATGAAGGGAGCGGCAAAGTAAGAAACCGCCATGCACGGCTCGTCATCGTCCTTCTTCTCTTGCTTTCTTTTTTCTTTTTTTTCGACGGTATGGAGAATGCACGCGCGCGCACAGACTGAGAGAGGGGGAGCGGGGGCGACTCATAAAGGGGGTATCCACACGAAGGAGAAATCCGCCACTTTCCTCCGCGGAGCGCGCATCACGTGAGACATACGTCATCCCTTTTGACGCCTCGCGGCGCCGTTCCTCCTCCGTGGCGGAGGCACGGAGGCTTCGTTTTGTCAGCACGAAAGCTTCGCAGGCGCGTGGCGGAGCCGAGGACGGAGTTTCCCGGGATGTTGACGTCACGGCATCCGTCCGCGGAGTTCTCCTTCGTGTGGATACCCCTTAACTCGCAGAGCTCTGATAACTCGTTTACTCGCGCACCGCCGAAAGATGATCAGTTATTGTTTTCGTATAGTTCGAGGAGCGTTGTTTAGCAAGTGGCCAACCCTGTTGCCTTCCACGTTCCTTCCGCGCGCACTCGTTTGAAGTGCGAAATGTGGGTTTGCTTCGGCATTAAAACAATGCGAGATTCACTCTCTCTTTCCCTCTGCGCTTCGCTCCGACGCCTGTTTTTTTATACTGCATATTTACGTGTAAGTCCGCCTTTTACTTGCTATTTGTTACGATGCTTGTTTTCTCTGTTATATGTTTTACATTCAAGTGGGTTAGTGTTGCAAGCAAGCTAGGCTCCTTTGACTTTTGTTTCTGTATACCTTGTTTCACCTTGCGATGGACCGCTGCGGACGCTAGGATTCACCCCAGGCAATCCAGCACCGTGAGCTTAGTAAAATCACTGCTTTTTTGAGGCATTTACCATTTTTTTGCATTTGTCTATGCGTTTGATAATGACAGCTTTATGCGGCTTATGCCGGCAACACAATATGTAGCTGTCGAGTGCCATTTTTTACGTTAAGGAATTAGAGGAATGGAATGGAATGATTCAGCCATTCCAGGAGTGGGAATGGGCCCAGTGTCCCGATTCCTAGGAGTTGAAAGGAATTGAATTAACGAACACTCCAATTCCCGGAATAGAATTGGAATCAAATGGGGTTGCCTATTCCGCAACACTGGTGGAGACTGCGGTTGCGGAGGTTGGGAAAGTAGAAAATGAGCCCAGCACATCTTCGCCCGAAGGGCCAAGCAGTTACCGCTCTCCGGGCCCTGGAGAACGTTTTCCTGGGTGGCAGGCACTCGGAGGGAATCCTCACGTACAGGTTACCAATTTGTAGCGCGTTCGTTGTTGAGGACGGAAGAGATGGCGCGACCGATCCCGAGCTTAGGTGAAGAAATTATGGTTTAATTCCGTGCGGTTGAGCTTGTGGTGACACAGATCTAAACAGAAAAACAATCAAAAGAAATAAAAGACGAGGTTCTCGGGGCGCGCTTACGCACGCCACAAGACAGAGAGAACGCTTGAGAATTCGAACAGATCGGATGCCTTGGCTTTTTCTTCCCCACAAGTGGTGACCCGAATAAGTGCCCGAGCATGCATCATGGGCCTCCTTCAGACTCGACCCAAGCTCCACAAGCGGCTATTGCGGTTCGGCTTCCGACGTACTGGGACCACAACCCTTGAGTCTGGCTCGTGCCGGCAGAGCGCAATTCCACCTCACTGGCATCGAAACCCAAAGACTCAAATATCATCACGTCGTCTCGGCCCTCTCTCCCACAGCGGGCAGACGCTGTCTACGACGTGCTGTCCAGTCCATCTACTTCAGCACCCTACGATCAGCTGAAGTCAGCCCTGCTTCAAAGATCCTGCAGAAATTTCTCGCCTACAGATCGAGGACGAGGCGCTCAAGAGGCTACGATCGTCATCTTCGTTGCAGCTGCAGAATGTCACATTTCCGCGTAACATCATTGTCACTTGCGACGTCACGACGTAAAAGCCCCGGCCGTTCGTCCCTGTTTCACTACGTCGAAAACTTTTCGACGCCACGCACGGCCTCTCACACCCAGGCGTTCGGGCAACACAGAAGCTCATGAGGTCCAGGTACGTCTGGCCTTGCATAAAGTCGTTCGTCCGAGACTGGGTACGCTCCTGCATGCCCTGTCAGCAAGCGAAGGTCCATCAGAACCTTGTGCCCTCGATAAGGACCTTTTTCCAACCCAATGCCCGTTTTGACAAGGTACATTTGGACCTGGTCGGGCCACTTCCATCATCACAGGGGTACCGCTACCTTCTCACCTGCATTGACAGATTTACGAGGTGGCCAGAGGCAACGCAACTGCAGGACATTACCGCAACCACCGTCGCCACGGCTTTCATCTCGACGTGGGTCTCTAGGTTCGGATGCCCTTCCGAGATAGGCACAGACCGGGGACGACAATTTGAGTCGTCGCTCTTCACAGAGTTAACCCGCATTCATGGGACGACACGGTTGCGGACAACCGCTTATCACCCGCAATCCAAGGGACTTGTGGAGCGCTTCCATCGCCATCTGAAATCGGCATTGATGGCCCATGGAAAGCCCAACGAGTGGGTTTCCGAAGTGCCGATTGTGCTCCTTGGCGTCCGGATGGCCCTTAAAGAAGACCTCGGATGTTCTACCGCCGAGCTCGTCTATGGCACTCCTCTGAAGTTGCCATCAGATTTCTTCGAGGCCGACACACCATCGTCGACAAAGCCCGAAGCTTACGCCGAGACCTTCAAAGATGTGGTTCGAAAAACTCCGCCCAATTCTAACTCGGGTCGGGAATACCAAATCACCATACGTTACGGAGGGCCTAAAGACTGCCACCCACGTGTTCGTCCGAGAAGAACATCACAGAAAGCCAATACGTCCTCACTATCAGGGACCGTTTCCCGTGGTACAGAGAAGGACGGATACGTTCGTCTTCCGCATCAACGGGACAGACGATACCGTTGCCTCTCCACCGACTCAAGCCTGCTCTATCTCGAGGCTACTACGCCGACATACAATCTCCGGCCACAAAAATGTAATCAGTTGAAGGATTTATATGACATATAAATCCTCCTAGAGGGGGCATATCTGTGGCGACACAGATCTAAACAGAAAAAACAATCAAAATAAGATAAAATACGAGGTTCTCGGGGCACGCGCTGTACGCACGCCACGAGACAGAGAGAACGCTTGAGAATTCGAACAGATCGGATGCCTTGGCTCTTTCTTCCCCACAAGCTCATGCCGACGAGTAACTTTATTGACTTCGTGAGTGTCGACGCTAAACCGACGAATCGCCACATCTACCTTTAATTGGTTTTCTATATTCATTTGGATTCGCTCGGGCATTGCCGGGTAGGGAGGTAGGGACAAAAATCACGTCTGCATAGCGCCCTCCCCTCCCCTCCCCTCTCCCTCCCCTCCCCCGCTTCGAATCTAGAGTCGAAGCATAGCAACATTAACATCGCAGCAATATTCTAAAGCATTTCTCAACAGTTTACCAAACTAGACATTTCAAAGTAGGTACGATCGCACAAATCAGAAGTCTAAAAAAAGAGCAACGTCGACTTGAAGATGCCAGAAGGTCTTAATTAAGAAGATATCACAAAAAAAGGATATACAAATAAATTAAAGATTTGTTTTTTATCTTGTCATTACGACACATGAAGAAATGCTACGACTAAATATAGCTGAATGATAAAAGTAGCAAACGTTTACATTGGATCGAAAACATAAAAACGAAGACACAGTAGAAACATAGTGTAGCGTACCAATTTATTTGGAGGTGCATAACACGCAAGAGTGTCCGAAAATGTTGAAATAATGTATTTTTGTTAAAGCGTGCTGTCATAATTTCACCGAAAAACATGCCGTTCTGCAAAATACACAAAAAAAACACCTAAAAGCACTGAGATGTTTAGACGGAATTATTTCTCCCCTATATTTTAAGAAAACAATTTTTCTTTTATGGGAAACGGCCAATGCTGACAGGAGTGCAGGAAAAGGGTATTGCATGTTAATGCTAAACTTTATGCTAGTGATAATCTTTAGACATTGGAAGAAGAGAGTAACACTCGGGTTAAACTTCCTGCTTCTACCCCGTCTCACCAAACTGAATGATATGACGCCCACACCCTCAAAAACAGCTCCGAATTTTGTATTTAAGTGCTGAAAGTATTGTAACTGTAATTACCGAGACTTTGCTAGATGATCATATTAGTGACGACTATGTCATTTCTGACTCCAATAAAATATTCCGGAAAGACCGTCCCTCTTTTGAGGGTGGTGTTGCCGTTGTTTTGAAGAGTGGTATTAACGTTGTGATTCTAAACCAACTTGATGATCATAAAAGCCTATGTTTGAAAATCAACTGCTGGGATAACACCCTTATTTTATATGATGTATACAGGCCTCCTAACTTTCCACCAGACTATTTATACAAGCTGCTTAATCATACTAAATGACAAATAGCCCATAGACCAAAGAAGCTAAATTACAAATAGACCAACTAGCCCCCCACAATATTTTGATACTGCTTAATCACATGTCTGCGCATCGAAATTCTAAGATTATCATAATTGGTGATTTCAATCTTCCGAATATTGACGTACAAACTGTCTTCTTGTTCCTCTCTAAATGCCTAAGCTTTATTTGACACAATGTTTGCTTATGACCTTGTTCAAATCCTAAATGAGGTCAACACAGGAACAAGGTCAAAGTCGTTCAGTTTTAGACCATATTTTTGTTAGTCGCTGCATAACCGATTACTGAGTGTCAGTTAATCAGGGATTCTTTGATCATAAACTTGTGTATTTCAGTTGTACACTGTCTTCCAATTGACCAAAAATACGCGTTTGTTTACTACCGTTAAATGTTTTACAATGGCTAATGATGAAAAGATACTTGAAAATTTAAAACTGTCTTGACGGCTTCGAAGACCCTGATATCAATGTTACGTGGAACAAATTTAAGGCAATCTGTGCTCATTGTCTGGAAAACTTTATCCCCTGCAAGCGTAAGCCCATTCGCAAATCCAACCCTTGAATAAATCTAGAAATCATTCTTCTCAAACGACAGATTAAGCGGTTAAGAAAATAGAAAGGCTGCACTAACGCTGATCAAATTCAGAGCTTGCAGAACCTTCTTTCTGCGCAAGTACATCATGCAATAGAGTTTTACTTTTCTCATGCGCTTACAATATTATTGAAAGACGAGTCCTAAATATGTTGTGACTCAATGAGACGAGGCTTATTGATCACATAAGGTAGAATGTGCATTAGTTTCAGATCCAGAGAAAAATTGCTGAACACTTTTATGCATTCTTTCAGTCGTTTTTCTCTTCACGCGACGTGCCTAACTGCGCAGATTAAATGTCATCCTGGTTCCCTGCAGATTTTATCTCTTAGGAGGGAGTTTTTTCTCTGCTATTAAATTTAAAAGTGGAATCTTCTTGTGGTCTTGAAAGGATTTCTAACGCATTTATACATCTATATGCTGAGATGTTGGTGCGTTTTTTAAGTCATTTTTTCCCGTTCCCCCTTCCTCAAGTACTCAACCAAATTATTGAAATTTGGCACGGGTTGTATCCGTGTTTAGAAAAGGTGACCAGCTATCAATACGTAGCTACCGGCCCATTTCTTTAACATGCACACATTTTTAAACTTTCGGCGCACATTATTGCTAACCAAATTACCGAGTTTCTGAACAGTAATGATGTACTCACGCCCTATCGGCCCTGATTTAGAAATTGATCATCTCCAGGTACTCAGCTTGTTCCCATGTTTAACGAATTTGCATTCATAATCGACGGAAGAGGCCAGGTTGTTCTTGGTTCTTTACTCTTTTTTATTTTATATTCATGATATCGTGCCAGACATCAATCTCTCTAAAAAAGTTTTATTATTTGCTTTCGATTGTGTTTTTTTTAAAGGACTATTTTCTCCCATTGATCAACTGCTGCTCAACCCAAGCCTATGCGATGTAGTGTGGGTGCGACACTTGGAATATGAGGTTAAATCTTGAAAAAACTGTTCCCCTATCACAAAAAAAATTGATTTCAATTTCAGTACAATTTAAACTACTTGTCCGTTACCCAGGTTGAAGAAAACAAGTACCTAGGCATAAGTATAAGTAAAAATTTGAATTGGCCTACAAACCTAAACAATATTTCTTCGGCAGTTTTCGGGCAACTGGGTTTTGTAAGGCAAATATTAAGACGTGCGCCTTCACACAATAAATTGTTAGCATACAACTGTCTTGTTAGACCAAAAATGGAATATTATAGTCTTGTTTCGAACCCCTATGGGAAGCATAAATATGCATGAGCAAGACGAGGCTGTGAGGTTTATTTGTCTTTTTTCAAACGTCTTTATTTACAGACCAGATGAATGAGCGCCCTATGCGCTCTGCTGTATGGTTATAAACAAATTCACCGTCTGACACGTTTAACTTTTACAGCGGAGCTGTTAAGGGCTAGTTTCCCAGGATCGTGTCCCCCGCAAAGAAATGTCGACACAAAACTTTGGACAGCTACCTCCATCTATTAGCGACGGCGGCCACCAGACATTCGGCTTCCCGGCCTTGCTCATAGATGGCGGCAACCTTTCCAGCCTTTCCATCCTGGTTTTCACCAGAGTGGAAAGACTGAATTCCTCTAGGCGTCGTCCTAGAAGTCATCCTTGAGGTCGTCCTAGAAGTCGTTCTTGAGGTCGTTCTAAACGTCGTCCTTGACGTTGTCCGAGGGGTGTTCCTCGACGTCGTCCTAGAAGTTGTCCTTGAGGTCGTCCTAGACGTCGTGCTTAAAATCGTCCGAGAGGTTGTCCTCGTTAGTCCCAGACGCCATCTTCAAAATCGTCCCAGAAGTCGTCATTGAGGTCGTCCTAAACATCGCCCTTGAGGTCGTCCTGGACGTCGTCCCTAGGCGTCGTCCTTGAGGTCGTCTGACCATAGTGCAGCTTCGCTGGTCTTCCTTCTTCACCAGAGTGGAAAAGTTGAAATTTTTCTTGCCTTTCAGGTAAGACCTACAGTCTTACCTGAAATTAGTTTCAGCACGCAGTTTTCGTCACCATCGCGAGATTTCCTGTACGCCATTTAACGGAAATACAAATCTGTTGAAATACTCCTTCTTCACTGGTGCAATTGATGTTTGGAATGTTCTTTCTTGTGGTGGTATTTTTCTAAACGTTTCAGTAAAAAGTTGGATAATTTATTTTTGGAAGGTTAGTTTGTGCCTGTTCAAATGATTACTCATATTTCCGTGTAGACTTTATTCTTCTTATTTGCAGCTGAAACTGGAGACTGCCCTAGTTTGTTACTTTATTATTCTTGTTTTTACCGTCCCTCATTTAGCTCTCTGCAGCAATATGCCTGTTTTATGTGTGCTCGGGAACTTTGACTAACTATTTTTGCCCACATGTGAGATTTGTTTTGTTTCGTATATGATTTGCAAAGATAATGGCATTGTTTTTCTTCCTTCCTTCTAGAACCACGTGTGGTGTGCGGTATTTCATATACCTAGTAATGACAAATAGTTTACCCCAAAGTGTCCGCTGCCAGAGAGACGTCTAATATTAGTTTAGTAATTAAGAGAAATAATATAGCTGTTATAAGGCACAGTGGTCGATACGAGCAGCCAATCACATTGTTTTACTTTTCTAGTTCGGTTTGGTTTCGGTTTTAGTACAAAACCAAAGATGAGGACCAAAATATATTTCAGTTGCTGTGCCAGCGATGTGTTGCGTATATCGGCGCGAGGTTGAGCGGTGACCAACCAGGTTATATCACTCTCTCCCCACCCTCAGCTCCCTCCCACCGGTGGCGAATACGGCTTGCTCAGACTACACGGAGAACAAATATTTATATAAAAATATTAAATAGTGAAATTTTCTAGTTTCATATATTGTTTATTGAGTGTGTGAGTGTAAAACACAGATTACATGACTTTAACGCAAAAACAAGCTAAGAAACAACAAAAAGAAACATTATTTTGGAAACGACTACGCGATGTGGTCGCATCCAGACCTCTCATGATCCCTGATGAGTGTGCACATGCATAGCAAAATAACTTTGGTTTGATCTTGCTCACATAAGCTTCCCTAAATTTCACGGCTACTATAGCGTTATCATTAGGAACCTCATAATGGAATCAACAGATTTATGAAACTTAAGAGCCATTAATGAATATCTATATATTAGGTTTAAAAATGTACTGCAAATATCTATATCTCTCTCTTGATTCATGCCCCATCCAGGCGCTCGGCACCGTTATCATTATGCGATTTTATAATCCAAAGTGAAGGGCAATGAAAATTCATATTTCGAGAAACTAAATGATCTTACTCCTCTGCCTGTTCCGTGCTTTCCTTGACTGCCTTGAAGATTTGAGCGACCTTGTCGACGCATGGTTCGAAGTCGTACGAGCAAGCGAGAGAGACCACCCCTGCTTCCATGTCCCTGAAAACGTCGGTCATTGTTGACAATGACTTAAATCAACCCAAGCTAACAAAAAATTGTATTATTACAAACAAAGGTGAAAAAAAACACACAATTACCTGGTTAGCCCAGACGTTGTGTTTCCATTCCACGAGATGTTTTCGTAGTTGGCGCTGAGCAATGTAGACAAGTAGCCCTGCAAAAACAAACATACAAATGAAAAAAAAATTGTTTATTGTCCAGAACAAAAAGTTTAGTTTAAAAAAAAGAACCATTTTCAAAGGTGGGCGCCATCTCGTAGTTGTTTCGCCAACCATGCGCCAGTGTTTCAACATGCACCCTGAGCATTTTGAAGAAACCTTTCAGCCGACCGAGAAGAAGACGAGGACGTTGGGGGACTGGGCTCGAGCGTGACATACATTTTCTGTCAAGGATTTTCGGTTGGAACTCTGATGTATGAGTAGCGCAGTTGCCTGTGATTAAAATAGTCTTTTTTATTGTTGTCATGTGCGCTTCGGGCCAATGATTTCGACATTTTGGTACCAAAACCCGGTATTAGGACTGTACGATGGGCCAGATGAGAGGGTGTCGCAAGCGCTGATGTTACGGGGCTACAGGACAAGACACCATCCAGCTCGAAAACGCCAGAAACCATAACGATGCTGCCATGAATACACTGAAACAGAAACGAAAATCCCTTTGTTCACAGGTAACAAAGCTGCTGCAGGAGATTGATACAGCTACCCAAACCGAACAGCCGGTCGAGGAACAACTCAACGTCTTATTGACTCGCCTCAACGCGCTACACAATCAGCTTTCAGAAACGGACTCTGCCTTTAAATCATTGTTGGAAGTGAGTGATATCGAACAACGGTATGGTCGAACCGTCCAGTACAGCGATCGTATCGTCATCTATTCGGCGAGACTGACCTTCAAGGTGCGGACCCTACACGAAGGAGCAAGTAGAAGCGGTCAAGAGAGCTTGACCTTGACTGACTTTGACAATCAAGGTCAAGCTACCAAAACTTGAACTCTTGAAATTCAGTGGACAACGTCAACAATGGCAGCCCTTCTGGGAGCTGTTCGAGCAGGTCATCCATGGAAACCCAGAACTGCCATCAGTCGATAAGTTGCACTATCTCAGATCAACGTTGTCAGGAGAATCTGCTGCAGCAATTGCCGGATTATCACTAACGGCCAGCTGTTATAAAGATGCAAGGGAAATCCTAAGGTCCCGTTACGGTGACGAGGCGCCGCTGGTAGATTACCATATGATGAAACTAGCAGAACGGAAGCAAGTTCCGACATCGCATATGTCCGAGAACTACAACGACTTCACGATGACCTCCAAGCGCGTATACGAGGAGCCCAGATCCAAGGGGCGAACGAAGATTCCTATTCGACTATCCTTTGCCCCCTTGTATTTCGGATAATTCCAGGAGATGTTGTGCTAACGTTCAACAGAAATGTCGTTGGGAACAAGGAACAGTGCCACCTACCCGTAAGATGTGGCTCTACACGCAGCTCTCGAAGGAAACTGGCACGCTCGAGAAAGGTCTCAGATAAAGCAACTACCATAATTTAGACAATTTCCGAAAATTGAACTTAAAAGTAAAACAAGAACGACCGTGACAAGAAAGAAAATATCAGGGGCACAAGAAGTAAAGCAGAAAAATAGAGTGGAGCAACATCCCGTGCGACAAAGCACGCCTCAAAACCATAAAACAAGGAACAGCCACGACACTTTTACAGAACTAGTGATGTGATTGGCCTAAGCCATTTTGGCGCACGTTTTCGAGCAACCAAAACAGTGTTTTGGAGCAGCAAATGTGGCCTTTGGAGCAACCAAAACTGTGTTTTGGAGCAGCAAAAGCGGCTTTTTGGAGCAGCGAAGACAGTGTTTCGGAGCAACAAAAGTGGATTTTGGAGCAGATATTCTTAGGAAAATAAAAATATTCGTTTCAAGTGCTGTATAAACAAAGGGTAAGTTGTGTTGTGTTGTGTTCTGATGTGACGTGTTGTGACGGAACTCGCTGCTTCTGTTTTTACTGCTCAGACATCCCACAAGTGTGCAGTGCTGTAGGCATTGCCAAGCAATTTCGAAAAACCGCTTGCCACCGTTTTACTGGTTCCCGACGTGCCAGATTTTCGTCAAAAGTAAGCAAACGTAAAACAATGAGTTGCAAGCGTCCAAGCTGCTGCCTCAGTCACGCAATCATGTTCGCATGCACGTGAGGCCAACTTCGGCAGACTTGCTGTTGGGCATGCTTCGTCACGCGAGCGCAGACAACGCCTGTCTGATCGAAACCGAAACCATGGTCCTCAGCTCCATCGCTACCTTATCCCCAAAATTGTACACAAAACGTAACTTTCGAGCATGCGACAAAAACAGTCCAGTGGCGCGTGCTTGCCAGGCCGGCAAACAAGGTACAAGCTAAACACACAAAAAATGAAGAACCTG
The DNA here is from genome assembly GCA_037355805.1 of Ixodes ricinus. Lineage (NCBI taxonomy): Eukaryota > Metazoa > Arthropoda > Arachnida > Ixodida > Ixodidae > Ixodes > Ixodes ricinus. The sequence continues at coordinate 123,690 of JAZHYW010001360.1, forward strand.
AGTGCATCGATGCAAGACATTGCGAGCCAGCCTCAAAACGTTCTTGGAGCACATTGTGCAACGACTGAACACGATACAAGCAAGCGTGCTGTGCGGGTTCAGCTTGCAGACATTGCCGTCTTTGCTTTAGCTCACTTCTCTTCACCAACTTTCTTTCACAGCAGATTTTTCACGTACCAAGGTCCCTCTTGAAAGAAGGCCCACCGGCAGGAATCTAGATAAACAATACTTTGACAGAGCAGTTTTTGAGTTAAAGATGGATTTTTGAAGTAACGTATCATTTAAACAAGAACAGGAATGTTGATGAACATGCGGTGGTACTTAGTTTCATCTTAGAAAGTACCATATTTGCAGTGATGTGGGAACGGCAACATTCGACGTCGCGCGACCACGGTCACTGAAAGTCACTGACCAAATATAGTTTTCCTACGGCCGTTGCTCCAGCTCACAAAGTAACTCCTGCCGCGCAAAAACATGGTTTCGTTTCACAGCATGACGGCATAGCGGGTACCCGGCACGCTAGCATCGGAGCGTCTGCACACATCCGTGTCTATGGCTGAAAATATAAAAGAAGAGACGAGAGACAAGACCCACAAGACGAGAGCGTGAAACGCGAGATGCCGGGAAAACCATGCAAGACCGGGTGGACAATTGATGCGCGGTTCTTTGTCAGGTGGCCGCTTGCGCCACATATCACACGCCTGCTCAATTACAGTACTCAGTTTAGTTTCGGTTTTGAAAGGCGACCTAAATTGGTCGTTTGGAGCAGGCTTGGCGCAGATTACTCATATTTTGGCGAAATGTAGCAGGATGTAGCAGGGTTAGCCCCTTGGCGCAGTTTGGCGCAATTGGCGCAGCAATCGCATCATTGGAACTGTGACAACCCGAGCTGTGTTTTCTACAAGTCAACAGACCACGAGACAGAACGGTGCGCGACAACGATGGATCTTTCCGAGAACAGAAAGTTTTTAACGAGCTCGGGAAGATGCTTCAGGTACACGAAGAAAAATCACCTGGCCAAAGAATCCAGGAAAAGCATTTCCTGCTCCAGCTGCCAAAGTCGACACGCATCAGACATGTGTGACCCAACGTTATTGTCAAGTTCAAGACGACAAAACAGACAGGAGGAGAAATCGACTTCTGCTGCTCTAGAGGCCCTGCAATCTACGATAAAAGACGGGGTCAAGAAAATCGTCCTCCTACAAACAGCGACAAGCGACAGTGTGGAGCTTGAAATTAAAACAGCGCATCCTTGTAAGAAAGCTATTTAACGGCGGAAGCGAGAGGTTTTCTTGTCACAAAGCTATTGTCACAATAGCTGAGATGCAAGCACCTAGAAAACGAAAGACTGAAGGTAGAAGTATTTGGCGACCACAAAAACGAATGTCAGAAAGTTCTTGTGACCCTTGAAAATCAAGAGGCGAAGTTTTCCGTCGGGAAACACATGAAACAAGCCATATTTGTGGTCAATGATTGCACTATCCAAGAGAAGAATTACGTCGCTAGCTAGAAACAATGGGGTACATGGCAGAGGACTTCTGCAAAGATGAGGACCAAACGGCATGGACGTTTTGATTGGAGGCGATTGCTATTGGGACTTCGTCACGGGTCAAGTTATGAGGCTCGACGGAAAACTTCGAGTAATCGAGAAGTCGCTTGGCTGGACGATACGAGGTCAAGCAGAACTTTCCGCATCATTCATCCGGAGCTGACAGATGTTCGTACACAACGCATCGACAAATAGCATGGATGAATTTGAAATCATGCAAAGGTTTTGGAAACTTCAATCAATTGGTGTAACCGACGAACTTCATCCGGAGACAGAACCCGTCATCAAGACCTACAAAGAAACAGTTAAGAAGATTGCTCTTCGGTACGACGTGGTCCTTCTATGAAAACTTGCATTGAATATAAACGATAACAAACAAGTTGCGGAAAGGAGGCTTTAGCAGCTAAAAAGGAAGTTAACTGAGAACCCTAAGTCGATCAGCGACTATGACGCCGCGATTCGGGAATACACCGAAGGTTTGATTGCAGAACAAGCGTCGATGAACGGACTGAATATCGGAAGTTCTACATGCCGGACCAAGCAGTTTGCTGTGAAAGAAGTGCTACCACTAAATTGCGAGTGGTATTTTACGATTCTTCCCATAACAAAAGCTCGAAGTCATTAAACGACAGTTTGGAAAACAACCCAAACCTGAACCCGGATATCATCACGTTATTTCTGAGCTTTAGGACATGTTGTATCGCGCTAGTGGCCGATATTGAGAATGCGTTTCTTCAGATAAGAATAAAAGATTATCGCGATAAGGTACTTTTTTTTGTATGAAACTACCCCACAGATCGGAAGACCATTTCCTTCAATTCTAATCTGGAGGATGACGAGAGTTTCCTTTGCAACTACATCCAGCCCATTTTTATTGTCTGCGACGATAAAACATCACTTAGAGACAGTGAAGCACGGGTATACAGACACCGCGATTCCATTTAGGCAAGACTCCGCGAGATTCTATTTGCATGGACGTCATCCTTTCAGGTGCATCCAGCGCAGAAGAGCGACCATGATCTTCAAAGAATCGACAGCTATTTTTGTGCAAGCGTCAAAGAAGCTGCACAAGTGGGTGTCGAACTCGAGAACTCTCTTAAATGAGACAATGATGAGAACATCCACGAAGTGCACTTGTGGATTGATGCGAAAATAGCTCTTCATTGGATCCTCGGAGAGGCAAACGACTGGAAACAGTTCGTAAGAAATAGAGTCGTTCAAATCCAGCGAAACTCTGATCCTTGGTTTTGGAAACATTTCCCAGGCAAAGAGAACCCGGCTGACCTGGGGATAGGAGGAATCACGGCTATGGAACGGCTCAGCAGTGAAGTACGGTGGAAAAGACCTAGCTTGTTAACAGCACGAGAGCGGAAGAAACAGAGGTGAAACAGAAGAAACAGAGGTGAAAACGATGGTAGCGTTGCCCATGGCAACAGCACGCCAAACGATTTTTCCAGAAATTTAGCGGCTTAGCACAGCAGTGCGACTTCGGCGAACGACGCGGTGGACTGCTTTATAATGCAGTTTAAAAAAACTAGCCCTCAAACCGGACGCCTAACCTCGGATGAACTGAACAGAGCCGAAAGCTATATAGTAAAGAATGTACAGCGTAGAACCTTTGAACAGGAGATAAAAAGTCTTCAAGACGCCAAAAAGCTACCGACAAATTCTCATATAAAAAAATTTTTATTTTTTTGGGGATAAAAACAGAATACTGCAGGTAGAAGGAAGACTACAGTTCTCCGATAAATCCTTTGAAAAAGGCATCTCGTTGTGCTACCGAAAGACGAGCAGATTTCGGAGTTGCTAATAACTGAAGCAGGTTGCAGGCTATTGCACCCGGGAATGCGTGACACTCTCGTGCAATAGACCGATCTCGCCAGCCAATTCAACAACGCCACCGCTGCCATAGTGCATCGAGGGAACCTTATGCCCCATTCATACGGTCAACATAGAGGTACCTTTAACATAGGTCCCTCTGCTATCGGCGAATCAGCCCGTGCTCTTGGGTCGCGAGCACACGCCACGCGCGGAAGATCGTTAATTGATCGGCCGCAGAGAATAAAGGTCCCTTAACTATACTTCGTTTCAGCTTGGGTCCAGACGCAGCCGATGCTACAAGCACGAGCGTGTGGCCCTGAACAGTGCCTGTACTGCACGAGCGCGCGTGCTTGGCAGGGACGCTGGAAGCCCGGAGCTCGCGTTTGTAGCATCGGCTGCGTCTGGACCCAAGCTGAAACGAAGTATAAAGGTACCTTTACGGTCGTGTGAATGGGGTATTAGTCTCCGTGCACGTGCGACAACCTCGCTGGACATCTGCGTGTGTAGAGCACGAGATGGCACGAGCCGCCTCGTGCATTGCAGTTCTATTTGCGGAACAGCATTTGCACGAGGTATGTGAACAAAAGTTACGGCGGCGTCACGCATGCGCTGAATGCTTGGTGACATCGGTCTATTGCTGGAGCGTTACTGGATCGTGACTTCTCGGCAGATGTAATACAAAAATCAATAAATGCATCGCATGTCAATGGCAGAATGCCAGACCAACGTCGGAAGTGACGGCGCCCTTGCCTGTAGGTTGTGTAACAGAAACAGAAGCCTTTGTGGTCGTGGGTATCGACTTTGTGAGACCGTATGAGTCACAGCGTGACAGGGCAGTACACTTCGAAATGGTACCTGACATGAAGACAGAAACATTCCTGCGCCCATTCCGACGATTTCTGTCAAGAATAGGCGTTCTAAGGGTGATCTACTCTGAAAATGCGTTGGCATTTAAGAAAAGCAAGAAAGACCTAAGCGAGCTTTGAAATATGCTACGGGATGAAGACCTGCGGAATTACTTCGCCAACAGCAAGATACAATGGAAGTTTATTGCAGAACGTGACCCGTTGTGGGGCGGATGTTATGAGCGATTGATCAGGTCAGTCAGAACTCTAAAGAAAGCCATCGAAAGCCGAGTCCTGAATGAAGAAGACAGCGACTCTCCTCACCGAGGTGGACGCAATTATAAATTTTCGACCACTGACCTTGTACAGTGAAGCGCAAGAACCTCAGCCACTATCGCCGTCACACTCGACGACAGAAAAAAGACTCACGTCGTTACCAAAACCTTTCGGCTCCAACTTACAAAATGAAGACGCAGAATCGCTGCGAAGGCTTTGTAAACTATGAGAAGACTTCCTGAAAACGTTCTGGTAACGATGGTCAAAGGAATACCTAACGGAACTCCGATCACTGTACAAGACAAGGACTTCAAACCGACATCTCAAAGTTGGGGACGTGTTTACTTCTACACGAAAGCCTGCAACCACGCCAGATCTCGGAGGCGGGAGTTGTGAAAACGCTGTTTGCCGGAAGAAACGGAAGAGTTCGAGTCTGCAAGATCCGACTTCCCTCTGGTGCGGTTGTAAAACGGTTAATACAGTTTGTGTACGAGTTAGAAAGTTGTTAAAAGATAAACTTTGTTTCTTTTTGGGGGCTGGACGAAGAAACCCTTCGGCGGAGCGAGAAGAGGAGGACGTTGAGGGACTGGGCTTTACTGGGCCCGAGAGCAACCTACATTTTTTTTCAATGCTTTTCGGTTGGAATAGGGATGTATGAGTAATACAGTTCGCATTCTGTGATTAAAGTAGTGTTTTTGTTTTCTCGTAGTCATCAGCGCTTCGGCTCAAAGGGTTCGACACATGTATTGTACGCGAGAGTTGCATTATCCTTCGGTGTGAACTCGGTTGAGCTTTTATCGAAAACGAGTCCTGTGTCAGCGTTGGGCAAGGACTCGGATCCGGCACCACACTTAGTGCCCAAAACAATGGCGACAACCAATATTGTTTGATTTGGTTTTTAAATGCGTCTATTATAACTTTGTTGGTCAACGTTCACTGCCATGAAACAAGTCCGCGAGGATGAACGGGAGAACGGTAAACCATAATGTGGAATGGCGTGTCCAACTTTTTCACTTATGGTAGACAAATACGATAACTACAGCGGGTATTACGCTCGATTGATACTTTGCGAGTGAATGCACATCTATATAGTTTACAGTTTTTTTAACGCAAACTATTTAAAGTTACTATAAAGATGCCAGTAAGCTATATATTTCAGAATAGCATGCCCAGGACTATAGTCGGTGACAGGTTAAGAATGCAGTGTATGCTCAGTCTCCTACGCGAGCTTTCTCTTACTGATAACACTAAGACGAATTGGCTTCCGTCGGCCAAAACCTGGTTGAAGTCAGGAGGCGGACCTTCTACTGCATTCTTTACTTGTCACATCTCCAAAACCACCCATTCCTGGCAATAAAAAATAATGTGCTCAGAGACTTGACACCATATATGAACGCTTCAGAGTGGACTACGCGGTCTGATGATTTAAGGGCAGCTACAAGCTCAATACACAATAGCCAGTACAACAATTGATGGCGGATATAGAATGGGCATGTCAATCGAGCAAAATAATCTCGATAAAATAGCACTATCTAATGCATACTATAGAGTATGAATTAGTTTTAAAGTTTCAATGAAACCAAGTTCAGTTGGGTTATTTGGTTCATGACTGGATAAAAGCGCTGAAGAACAGGGACAAAACGGAGAAGGTAACGGCCATACGGAGCGTACTTGCATCTGAAAATGTATTAGTAAACATACTGACTTAAATACATTAATGAAACCACGTCACTTCCAGCCACCGAACTCTCCTTTTCTCTCTCTTTCTTTCTAAAGATAAAATTTCCTTATCTAATAGGCCACCAGACTACTCATTGATATACTTATCGGCACCCCTTGTTTTGATAAGAAACGCTTCGTCATCAAAGAGTTTGTCATCAAAACAAGGGGCCCCGATAGGTGTATCAGTAAGCCGTCTGTGGCCCCGATAGATAGTCATGTCTCGTTAATATGGACCCCGTTAATATGAATACCCCGCTATATGGACACCACTTTCGGGGACGAAATGGAAAAATACATGGATTTTTGTCTCGTTATTATGGAAAACTCACATTATGGACGATTTTTTACGGGAACGGAGGTGTCCATATTAACGAGACATCACTGTAAATAAATGTTATTTTGAGAGATAGAGTGGGCGGGCTGGAAGTGGCGTGGGTTTTTTAATGGCGACTTCCACGGGTCGTTTTGGAGCGCATCAGCACACCAGACCCAAGATGGAGCACGCAATCCGAACGGAGTCGCTCCGTCTCCGAATCACCACTGGGACAGGACCACTCCTCCGCGATGGGCGGATGTCTTCCCGTCATTCACCTTCCCGGGAATCCCCTCCCGCGGTCCCGGATATCGAAGCACATGTTTTCGAAATCGCGGTACTAACAACACGTGCTCAACGCACGAGTGAGGTTAATCATGATGTGAAAGATGCGTTTCGGTAAGCGATGTGCATCGACGTAGCACACTTGCCTCTTTATCGGGGTGCTCATGAACGGTTTCAAAGAATATGTCTCGATTTTCGGACATAAAAACAATCCTCGTCGTCGCTGCTGCTGGACGAGCCGCTCGAACAACTTTACGATGAACTGTTTTCAAGCAGCAGCAGCAGTAAAGCGGGCGGCACTTCGCGAGCGGCAATTACGAAATCTTCTTAGGCGAGATGCTTGGCGAGAAATAAAGTCACGAGTGCGCGCCGAGGGCTCGCCAGACTGGCTTCGGGTCGAATCCGTCGAAATAGGCGGAGCGACTTTTCTCGGATCCGGATTGAGATCTGGAGTGGGGGCTGGTCCAAAACGACGAGTGGAACACGTCCGTCTTGATTCCGATGGCCGTGTGAAATAGGCGCGCTCAAGAAAAGTCTATCCCGCCGCGCTCCAAAACGACCTGTGGAACTCGCCATATGGTATTTTAGTCAGTGTGTTTCCTAATAAACCTTCAATGGACCTTTTTCACATACCGACGGCACCAGGCGGTGGCTGCACGAACTAAAAATCGAGGAAGGGACCTACCTGCGCTACCAATCGATAATGGGAGCTACGCTACCAGTTTCTTCGTTCTCTGAGCAGCGGGGCGTGCCCAACGCGACTTCCGAGTGGGGCATCCGTGGCGTCCACTTAAACGTCGTGTTATTCTTTCCGTCCGCTTTCTTTTTTTGCGTAACACAATTATATGTATGCTGCAATTACGGTTTCAACTCGCTGATCCACAGCCTCCTTCCGAATTTCCTCGATTTTTCGTGCAGACTTCCGCCGCTTGGCATCGGGCGCTCGCGCGTGCGCAGAACGCTTCTCGGAAAAGGTCCATTGCCAGTGCGCTCCGTGTTGTCGGTACCTTCTCACTTTGTTCCAGACATTCGGCACTTATATCAAGTCATGAAAAAGTTCATTTTCATTTCTAGGTGCGTTTGATATTTCTGATACATTTTCATTTGTATTCAAAATACACGTCTTTCCAAGACTATAGATCCGCGTCTGCTCTGTTTCATTAGCGCCGACATGTTTGTTTACGCTGACGCCATGACAGAGTAGGGGGCGGTGCTTTCTGCAGGACTCCCATTTTTATCGCTGGGGGCTGTGATTTCGGACACTGCTTGATGTTAGTGAAAATTGTGTCTGCTTATGCTAGGTCATGCAACGCAAAATTATCCAGACCCAAATTCGACCCTTACAGATTCTGTCTCAAAACATTCACTGTATTGGTGATCTAAATGTAAATTTTCTGTGTTATTTTCGCTACAACAATTTTTAAAACTTATTTTTGACGACACCTTTGATTTTGCGGAAAACGTGCCCAAAAGGCTAGAAACCAATTTTGTTTTCAGAAAGGTTCGAAAAAGGATTGAGAAATAAACACCCCTTTTTCTAGGTCAATATGCTTTTCTAAATTATCCATTATGTTTTGTCACGCCTTTCTTAATGCTTTTAGGGGTGAGAATAATTTGAATAATATCGTAAAAAGCTTATATTCTTCATTTATTTTTAATAACACAATATGAGATAAAGTTGTAAAACTCTTGTGTTGGTTGTAAGAAAAACGAAGTATATTTCTCGATAGGAAGTTTGTTATTGTGTTTTTTCAAATAAACTGAGAGTATTGTAACAAAGGAAAACAGCTGGGTAGTTAAACATGGCGTAGGTGTAACACAGCTTCGCAACGAGGACCAAGAAATGAGCACAAGACAGGACGGGCGCAGACGGGCAACTAAATGTTAAATAGTGAACAAATAAAAAATAAAAAAGGCAATAAAAGGCATTAGAAACCGAAGCAAAAGCGTAAAAAAACATACAGACGCAGTATTATACAAACAGCAAAGTACTTAGTTAAAACACATAAAGGTGTTCGGTCTAAAAATATATACTCAACGATTATAGATAGTCAGAAATTCACACAAGAAACGGGAAAAGTCAGAAAAATGTCTAATTTTTTAAAAGCCAAAAACTATTTTTTTGGTTTGGTCGATGACCGGTATTGAAAATATGTGAATCAATTAGATTTTCAAAGTAAAAATAAAAATGTGTTCGGTCTAAAAAGACACACTTCACGGTTTAACTAAGTAAACAAACGAACAACCAAACAGGTCCTTAACAAACTGCGAAATGCTAACTTGAATAAAAAGAATAGGTGTTTGGTCTAGAAATACATACTTTACGGTTTTACATAGTTCAAAATTAGAACAAAAAGCAAGCAAAGTTTAAATAATGTAAGTCTACAAAACTAAGAAGATAATGTTTTCCTTTGGTCTATCTCCTTCTTGCGTCTCCGCCGTAGGGCAGAGAAGCGCACGACTGCGTACGTTAGCAAACGACGCTACCAAACTACAAAGCAGACGACGCCCAGGCCTCTAAACTCGTCAAACACAAAGTAGGAGCCGCAGTTGACGGAGCGCACGGATTGGCCTACCCCGACACGACGATGACTTGGCGTTTTTCCGTCAACGTCCAATCGGCGCGCTCCGCAACCTTTATGCTCCTACTTTGTGTTTGACGAGTTTAGGGCCCCAGCTATAGTTAAAGTCTTCAGATAAGAGCTTCCTATAAATAGGGACATTTTTTGGAGGGCCGACTGCATGACGGTGACGGATTTAGGAAGCGAATGGCGGCACACAGCAGAGGTTTGAACTGAATGCCGCCATTTGGTTCCAGCGGAATGTGCTTTGTCATTTGTATTGGTTGTCGTTACTTGTAAAACAAGTGCCAAGGGACTTTAGCTATAGTAACTAAGAGAAAGAGAAGAGTGGGGCGTGTGTTTTAAAAAGCAGACTTCCGGCACGCGCTCCCTGCCTTCCGCCGTGCTTTGGCTCCTGGCTCCGGAGCTCGAGGTGCACGCGACGCCGAAACGTACCGAAGGTAGGAAAGAAAGCTAACGCTGGAGGTGGGACATCTGAAATGCTTCTCCCTGCTGTCCTTATCTTGTCAGGGACTACAGTCAAATGTATAAAGGAGACGATGATAGCCGGTGGTAGTGCTGGCGTCCGCATCTTTATAAGAACGGTCTTACACCTGCGCCGTTATTTTGTATCTTGTGGGGATTCTGGGGGAGCCTTCGATCATCCGTGGAACAGAATAATTGCGCAGATCTTGCTCAAGAGCCCCGAGTTGTGTCTTAGGGAGATGACCAAATGAACTCTAAGGTATTAATAGACACTAAACACATTTCGTCCACTTTCCTCTGCAACATATTCTCTCAATCTCTTGAACTCTCTGAAGTTCCATCCGACTGGAAAGTTGCTAACGTCATACCCGTTCATAAAACAGGCGATCGCCAACTAATAAGCAACTATCGTCCCATCTCGCTCACCAGCGTTTCATGCAAACTCTTGGAGCATATTCTCGATTCTAACATAATAAACTTTCTAGACTCTCATAACCACCTTTTCAAGCACCAGCATGGATTTCGCAAGTCATACTCATGCGAAACTCAGCTAACAGCATTTCTAACTGACGTTTACTCAAATTTCAATTCCAATGTTCAAGCTGATGCCATCTTCATTGACTTCTCCAAAGCATTCGTCAGGGTCCCTCATCAACGTCTTTTAATGAAACTAAGATATATTAATCTTCACCCCTCTGTAGTGAATTGGATTTCTGAATTCCTCACTAATCGCACCCAGTACACTTCTATTAACAATGTAAAATCTACCACAAGCACAGTAACGTCTGGCGTCCCTCAGGGAACAGTTCTTGGCCCCCTTCTTTTTTAATCTATATTAATGATCTCCACCATGGCATCACTTCTGAAGTACGTTTGTTCGCCGATGACTGTGTCATCTATAGACCGATTCATTGGCGCCACGATCAACTAATCTTGCAGAACGAAATCCAACTTATAATTCAGTGGTGTCATAAATGGCAAATAGCTTTAAACTATAATAAATGTAAATCACTATCTTTTTCCCGCAGTTCACATGTTCTATTCTCTTCTTTTAAACTTTCTAGCATCCCAGTAACTGCTTGTTCATCGTATAAAAATATCTAGGAATTCATCTGACATCTGACCCGTCATGGACCACTCACATAACATCTGTCATCGCCGATGTTAACCGCACTCTCGGATTTCTTCGCCGTAATCTCAGACAAGCTACATCCCCAGTAAAACAACTAGCTTCTATTACCTTGGTCAGAACTAAACTAGAATTCGCGTCTTCCATATGGTCACCGTGGCAGGCATACCTAACTAACAACTTGGAATCCGTTCAAAGCGGAGCCCTCCGTTTTATTTATTCCGACTATTCCCCTTACGCAAGCATATCAGGATTTCGCCAATCAGCTAACCTTGACACTCTTTCTCACCGCCGCAGGGTATCTCGTCTTTCTCTTTTTCATCGGATCTTTTATTACAACAGTAACCTGAGACATAGTTTGCTATCGCCTTCTTACCGCATTTTCCCTCGTCTCGACCATTCTTGTAAACTCCGTCCGATTTCTTCGTCAACCGTCACTCACCAAATGTCTACTTTACCATTAGCTATTGACGACTGGAACTCACTGCCTGACGTAATTGTTTCCTTATCTGACACAAAGAAATTTTCTGCAGCCATTAGCTTATTTTTTTCTAACCCATAACTAAATTACAGCGTGTTTTTGTTGATAAATAGTTGCGTTATTTTTTTTTGAGTGTTCACTCTCTTGTATATTGCCCCTGGGCCCTTCAAGGAATAATAAATGATGATGATGATCTCCATAATATTT
>JAZHYW010001362.1:0-16557 GCA_037355805.1 Ixodes ricinus
AGGCTGAATCATCCTGGCCGGGCCTTACCAGGACTCCCGTCTAGGAGAAGCGGGGGCCGAAGTGGTGTATTGCCTCGCCCGGGGGCCCCGAAGGGTCCAAACCTACCCCGGGCTCGGCTCAACCACCAGGATGCCCTTTTCCCCAGACACGGGAAAGCCACGCACAGCCATACGTGGGCGGGCGAACCCGCATGGCTCGGGGTCCGTGGAGACGCCACTCTCCAAACACCTGCTTTCACAGGTGCCCCCTGCGGGGGGGTCTAGGGGGATCATCGGCCTTGAATTCTGGAGCGGCAGTCTCAGTTGACAGATATTTGGCTTCTTTCGGTTAAAGTAACTGTGATGTCTTTAGCCAGTGTTTACATAGTATTTTAATTTATATACAGTTTTAATTATTTCATTTGTTCTAGTTTTAATAAATTTTCTCATTTGTCTGTCAATTTCAGGATCACAAAAAAAGACCGCCAAAACGAATCTTGGAGGCTATTGCCAGCCAGGACGCCTATGACACTGACTTGTCAGACGAAGATGATGATGCAACATTACTGCAACCAGCCAATCAAGACGAGTATTTGACAGGTGGGTACATAAGTAGCACGTAGAAATCATAGTGTTTTTAAAAAAAAAATTTTAAATTTTCAGTATCACCAAGAGATCACGACTCCGAGATCGAAACATCAGCAAGCGAAGGAAGACTTCCACCTTGGAGGCAAGGTGCTCTTTCTACGCCTGTTCTCCTTGATGTTCCTGATGCCCCACTTTTTCACCCCGATTCCCGAAAAGACTCGACACCTCCAAACTATTTGCAACAGCACCTGACGGAGGCCGCCTGTTGCAAGATAGAAGGAATAACAAAGCTGTCCTTTTTCGAAAAAAAAGAACTCCACTGAACAGTCCACAGCTAAACTGAAGCATTTCACAGGGGCAACATTTATTATTAGTAGCTTGGGCTAACCACAAATCTGCCTATACTGGGCTAGATTGACAAAAATACCAGCAATTGCAAATCTGATACCACGACACCGCTTCTTACTGCGAAGCAACCTAAAAGTAGTGAATCACCTTGATGTCACTGATAGAGAAAAACAAAAGAAGCGGCTGTGGTAGGTGAGGCCGTTCATAAAAAACATTAGAAAAGCTCGCCTCCAGCTGCCAAGGAGCCCGACAGCGAGCATAGGTGAACAAATAATCCCGTTCGCAGGTGCAACGACACTTAATTAAGCAGTATGTCCCTGGCAAACCACATCCCACAGGGCTCAAAAACTTTGTCCTCACTAGTTTTACGGGAATGTTACTTGTAAGAACTTCAGATTGGGCGAGTTGGTTGTTCATGGTTGTCGACGTTTAGCGCACTCGAAAAACTGTTATTCAAGCATTCACACACCCAAAGAACACATCTCTCATACAGCGCTCACTAGCAACTTTGTATTTCGTGATTTTTCTTCGGCTTCTACTTCTACTTCAATTTTAGACGATTTGCAAATAGAAAAAGACAAAATATGAGTAAAAAATTCCCGTCTAACGCTTAAGGGGGACACGTTGCAAGAAACGGCGATTTTCGTCTAAAAAACCCGTTTTGGGATTTTGTTTTTATCGGAATCCTTAACTACTCAAGAATCTATATGCAAAGTTTCATTGACATCTGTGCCGTAGAACAGCAAGAACTCACGTTTATTCACGTGCCGGAGACGCCCGCGCGCCGCTTCGGGCCCAGAGAGAGCCACAGAAAACACCGTTTCTAAATTCGCGCCCACGAGACGCTGCGTAAGCCTAACGCGACATGTGTACCCTCGTTGGAAACATCGTTTTTTTTCTTTCTAATGAGCGCGCACGCTGTTTTCGAGAGTGCAATGAGGCGTGTGCAGAGCCCAACAAACTAGAAGTAAAAATCTAGAAATGACGCACCCAGATTGGCTAGGAAAACGAAACTCGGACATTGGTTGGTGCAGATGCAGCACGTGATCCTTCGAACACCTTTTCGCGGTCTACGGAGCCTTTCCAGCGCCGCCATTACGGTCGTTTTCGCGTTTGATTCCTATCGACGCTGATTGTGAATCGTTTTGCCGCTTTCCGTGTGCATATTTGCGCTCTCAAGATGCCCGCAACAAAGTATTTCACTAAGAAGAAATTTGGGAAACGAAACCGTTTTACAAGACCGAGGGGCCGACGTAGCAATGGGCGGCCGGTCGTGCTCGAGCCGTCACCATGCTCGCGCGACTCGGGCCCAACGCAAGCGACGACCGAAGTTCTTCCGAGTCTTGACGCGACAACCTCGGCGTCGGAAAGCTCAGCTCTTGTCAACGACGTCGAAAGCAACCTGACTGCTTTCGAACGAAAGGCTGCACTCTTCCAACGTGACGATGCATCTGAAGGTGTGGCAGCTGATGCCAGTGATGAACCAAAGCCACTGACTGGCTACCGTTTCGTGAACGTGGGAGCTTTAGAAACCCTAATAGAACCGCTGTTGTGTCCCGAGTGCCACAAGCGAGCGCTTGAACTGAAGGAAACTGGTGTCGGAGCGAGTCTCCAGTTTGTTGTCACATGCAGCGGCTGCGGGGAGATTGCGAAAGCGGCACACTCTCCGCTCTTAGAATCGAGTCGCCAGCCCGAGCTGCCCATGCGTCTTGGTGTTGCGAGTAGGAATTGTTGGTTGGTTGGTTGGTTGATTTGATGTTTGTGGCGCAAAGCTACTAAGGCCATAGAGCGCCAAAAACAAGACTATTGCTGGAAAGGGTTTAGGAAGAAGAAAGAGGCTTTAGTAGCCAGTGATTAGATAAAAGATGGTAATGGGGTACCAAAAGGTAAAAGAGTGATGGGCATGATCTGTAGGTTAAAAAGCTACAGTCGGTGTAGAAGGCCGATACTATCTAAAAATTTGAAAACATTAGTGTGTGTCACAAGAGAATCATCACCTAAGAGCAGAGCTGGGTGTAGTGGGACTTGTTCTTGATACAAATGCGAAAAATACAAAAGACGTTCTTCATGATAAGCAGGACATTCTACTAGAATATGTAGAATGCTTAAAGCATTGTCACACTGCTCACAAGTGGGGGCATCGTCCCCACGAAGGAGGTAGCCATGAGTCAGATGAGTGTGACCAATCCTGAGCCGGCAAAGGACAACCTCAAAAAAGCGTTCCTGATGGCGTGCACTCTGCCATTCGCTCAAAAGAGGTTTGATCATGTGCAACTTGTTGCCGATTTCTTGATCCCATTCAGCCTGCCATTTGGACTTTACGTGACGCCTGAGACGGGCTTTGTAGTCTGCATAAGGAATGTCGTGGAGATCAACTGTTCGCTTCACGCAAGTACTTGCTGCGCGATCTGCTGCCTCATTGCCCGGAATGCCCACATGGCTGGGAATCCAGCAGAATATGATTTCGTATCCCTTTCTTGAGGCAGCAACAACCTTATTTCGCAGTTCGAGAAGCAGGAAGTGCTTGAGGGGTCCCAGTGAAGACAGTGCATGCAATGCACTGAGGGAGTCGGTGTATACGATGGAGCGAGATAGCTTTTTATCAAGTATGTAGCTTATGGTTACAAGCAGACCATAGAGCTCTGCTGTGAAAATAGAAGCAGAGGAGTTGATTCGCCTAACAATTTGAACTGTCGGGCCAATCATGGAACACCCAACAGCAGATTCCGTCTTTGTACCATCTGTGTAGAAGCTTACATATTCGCCATACTGACTTTGCAGTGCAAAGAATTCCTGAAGAAACACAACATTGGGAGTATCCCCTTTCTTGTATTGCGTGAGTGAAAGATCACACTTAATAACAGGGTGCTCCCATGGTGCTCCTGCAACAGTAGACTGCACTACAGGAGGCCTCCAATCGAGTCCCATGTTCTCACAGGCACTTTTCAATCTCAAAGAGAAGGGAGGCACAGTTGTGGCTTTGTTCTGAAACACTCTTTCAGAGCGCATGTCTTCCACAGCCATTCGTGCAGGGTGATCAGAGATGGACCTGACTCTCAGGGAATACATAAAGCCCAGTGAAAATCTTCTCTTCTCAAGAGACATCTCGTTGGCCTCTGCATACAGACTTGGCACAGGAGACGTGCGAAAGGCACCCGTCGCCAATCGCAACCCAAGATGATGGATAGGGTCGAGCATTTTTAGAATGGAAGGCCTAGCTGAACCATAGACAATACTGCCATAGTCTAGTCGTGATCGCACTATCGAGCGATATATCCTCAAAAGGCACGTCCGGTCAGAACCCCAGGATCGGTGGGACAGGACTTTAAGAATATTAAGTGATTTGTGAGCTTTTAATCTTAGATTCTTAATATGGGCACCAAAGGTTAGTTTGCTGTCAAATATGAGACCAAGAAACTTGTGCTCAGGCTTCACAGAGACTGTGGCATTGTTTAGTGCTAGAACAGGCTCAGGAAGTAGTCCGCGTTTCCGAGAAAAGCAAACACAAACTGTTTTATCTGAGGAAAACTTAAACCCATTTTGATTGGCCCAGGTTGATAGCTTATTGATGGTTAGCTGAATTCGTCGCTCACACAGTGACAGATTGCAAGAGGACACAGAGATCTGAAGGTCGTCTACATAGAGTGAATATTGCACCGATGGGGGGATAGCCAATGCAAGGGAGTTCATTTTGACAATAAACAACGTGACACTAAGAACGCCTCCCTGAGGAACTCCATTTTCCTGGACAAACACTTTAGATAAAGTTGTTCCTATCTGAACACGAAAGGTACGCCTGCTGAGGTAGCTCTCAATGGTACGAAGCATTCGACCGCGAATACCCAGATCATACAAGTCCCTCAGTGTACCAAAGCGCCAGGCTGTATCGTAGGCTCTTTCGAGGTCGAAAAATACAGATAGGCAATGTTGTCTATGAACGAAGGCCTCGCGCACGACTGTCTCCAGCCGTACTAAATGGTCAAGAGTGGACCGAGACGAACGATACCCGCATTGGTTCACATCTAGATGTTTGTTTAGTTCAAGGAAATACATCAGTCTTCTATTAATTATTCGTTCAAGAGTCTTTCCAAAGCAGCTAGTCAACGCGATAGGCCTATAACTAGCCGCACATGATGGCTCCTTACCGGGCTTGAGTATGGGTATGATTGTTGCCATTCTCCAGTCCAATGGAAAGTAGCCCTCGAACCAAATACGATTAAAAAGGTATAAAACAATATCAAGTGTGGAAGGATGGAGATGTTGAAGCATATAGTAATGAATGCCATCTGGACCAGGAGCTGATGACTTAGAGTTTTGGAGCACTATGTTCAGTTCGTGTAAGGTAAAAGGGGCATTATAAGCTTCGCGTTCACCACCGGATGTTTTCAGTACCATACTTTCAGCTTTCCTTTTATGTTGCAGAAATGCAGGCGAATAGTGCTGCGAGCTGGAAATAAATTCAAAATGCTCGCCAAGAATGTTGCCCTGCTCTTCAAGATTGCTTGGGCATTTTCCATTTCTGGAAAGAAGTGGAATGGTGAAAGCATGATATGAGCCATTTACTTTATGAATCCTGTCCCATACTTCCTTGGGAGAAGTACTGCTATTGATAGAGGACGCATATTTTTGCCAGCTCTCGCGTTTCGCTTTGCGACGAATGTACCTAGCACGAGCTTTCATTTTTCGGAAAGATATCAGGTTATCCCGAGTTGGATAACGTCTTAGAACACCCCAAGCTTTGTTTTGCTGCTTGCGACTCTCTTTACAGTCTTCATTCCACCATGGCTTCGGTCGTCTAGGAAGCTGTCCAGACGACCGAGGGATTGAAAGTGAGGCTGCAGTGAGAATATGGGATGTTAAAAGATGGTTGAGCTCATCAATCGAAAGCTGATCGAGGCGAGAACAAGCCAGGAGGGACGACTGCTTAAAAAGGCTCCAGTCTGCCTTTTCAAACTTCCAGCGTGGATGGCGCGTAGGTAAAGACTGAGGAGTGTCTTTACATGTTAAAATAATGGGGAAGTGGTCACTTCCATGGGGATTCTGTTCAACAGTCCAGGAAAAGTCGGGTAGCAGATTTGCACTGCCAATAGAAAGGTCAATGCATGTAGATGACAAGGATGATGGACTAAAATATGTAGGATGGCCAGTATTAAAAATGCATAGCGGATGTGAAAATAATATGGATTCAATTATCTTTCCACGTGTATCTGTATGGTCACTACCCCAAAGGGTACTATGAGCATTAAAATCACCGAGTAAAAGAAAGGGCTCTGGAAGCTGGCTTAAAAGAGAGTCGAGATCTTGTCGCTTCAGAGAAAGAGAAGGTGGAAAATACACTGAACATAGAGTTATGGCTTTATGCAACAAGAGACGAACAGCGATAGCTTCGAGTGGCGTCTGAAGTGGAACCTCTGCACATGGAATATGTTTTGGAAGCACCACCGCAACACCGCCGCAAGAAATGGACGTGCTAGGGCGGTCTTTACGAAACACACTGTAGTGTCTCAGAAAGTTAGTGTGCGATGTATTCAGGTGTGTCTCCTGCAAGCATAAGGCAGATGCCTTATACTCTTCTAAAAGATACTCAACATCTGCAAGGTTAGTGAATAAACCACGGCAGTTCCACTGAAGAATTACAGAGCCCATTTTTAAGAATAAAAGATTTCATAAATGAATCAAGCAATTCTGCTTGTGCTACACCCTAAGGAGGAACCACCGGCTTTTTTCCTTTCTGTCTTGATTGAGCAGTTTGCCATTCCATGTCCTCCTGATCCGAGGAAGGACCGGAGGAGTCGGCAATGTCAACAGCTCCCACTGCATCCTGAACCTTGGACGCAGGTTTGCCAGTTCCGACGTGGTCGGAGACCTGAGCCACGAGTTTCCGGCCACGGCCAGACCCCGCCGAAGAAGGCTTCGACGTACCAGGCCGGGACCCTCCCGCATTCACGCTTCCGTCTTTTGACGTTGATGGAGCAGCAGGTGGGCCCTGTTGCTCCGTAACAAGGCGGGCCGCCTCCGAGGAGGTGGAACGACGGCCTCGCTCCCCATCTTTAGAGGAACCACTGGCACGAGGCTGCCGGTCAGCCGGAGGTCGTGCCTGAATCGACTGGGGAGTCTGTGTGCTCCCAGCGTTACCTGGGGCACCCTGCTTCCCCGCAGGTTGTTTCGGGGCCTGAAAGGGGCCTGCTAAGTCCTCGAGAGAGAACTGAGTGGCCCTGGACTCCGTACGTGGTGCAGGGCCCCTGCGCACCGCGTCGGAGTAGGTACCTTGGGATATGAAGGAAAACCTTTGTTTTGCTTCAGGATATGACAAGTTCTCTTTGGCTCGTAAGCTAAGAATTTCCTTTTCTTGTCGCCACAGAGGGCAGGAGCGAGAGTAAGCAGGGTGAGGACCCTTGCAGTTAGCGCAGGCAACTGAACCTTCACAAACGTCGGCCACATGGTCGTGGCTCCCGCACTTTGCACACGTCTCCCTTCCCCGACAGCTGCGCGACCCATGACCAAAGCGCTGGCATCGGAAGCACCTCTGTGGGTTAGGGACATAGGGTCGCACGCGACAGTTCAAGTAGCCAGCTTTGACAAGCACCGGAAGTGTGTGACGCTCAAATGTCAAAATCAAGTGTTTCGTCTTAACTTCAGTGCCCTCACGTTTGAAAGTGATGCGTTGGACTGAAACCACTTTAGATGCTCGTAGGCCTTCTAAGATTTCATCCTCACTGGTCGAAAGGAGGTCATCTTCTGAGATGACCCCACGAACCGTGTTCAGCATTCTGTGCTTACTCACTGTGACCGGCAGATCACCAAGAGATGTCATTTTCAAAAGCGTCGAGCTCTGCGACTTCCTTACCACCTCAACGAGTAGGTCTCCGGAATGCAGTTTCTTTGCTTTGTATTCTGCACCAATGTTATTGTCTAGGATTTTCGCAACTACAAAAGGCGACAGTTTGGCAAGAGGTTGGTCTTGGTTTTCAGAGTGAATGACCAAGAATCTCGGGAATGTTTCGTCTTCAGGATCTTTGGCAATGACAGAGAGTTCAGGACGCTGCCTCTTAGAGGCGCGTCCAGAACCGGGGGTTTTGGTTTGAGAGGGAGCCATGAAAGGCGAAAGGAAATTCGGAATCCGCGGTGCACCGCCCACCACCGAGCCCAACAAGGGGTTAGGTAACGCACCATAACAAAAAGGGCTTTGCTGGAAACGTTACTCTAACAGTGCTGCCGGGAAACTATACCCAAGTGTGGGTCAAGACAGAGGTCCATTGCCACCCAAGGTTAGCCCTTGCCGCCAAAGAGGAGTGAAAAAGGAGTAAGAGAATTAAGAGAGAAGTAAAAGAAACAGGAAAGGTAAAAGTGAAAGATCGGAGGGGATAGTAGAAGAAAGGCGACTAGACTGAATCATCCTGGCCGGGCCTTACCAGGACTCCCGTCTACGAGAAGCGGGGGCCGAAGTGGTGTATTGCCTCACCCGGGGGCCCCGAAGGGTCCAAACCAACCCCGGGCTCGGCTCAACCACCAGGATGCCCTTTTCCCCGGACACGGGAAAGCCACGCACAGCCAGACGTGGGCGGGCGAACCCGCATGGCTCGGGGTCCGTGGAGACGCCACTCTCCAAACACCTGCTTTCACAGGTGCCCCCTGCGGGGGCGAGTAGGAATTGTGGCATCAACTTTACGAAGATGACAAACTTTTTCGGAGGCATGGACGCCCCACCGCCCATGCACTTGAAAACTTATCAAGCCGTCTCGGACAAAGTTCATCGCGCCGCGATGGATGCTGCGCGCGAAGTAATGCAGGAGTCCGCGCAAGCGGTAAGGAGAGAAAAAGAACAAGAAGACAGTGGTGCCGTCGTTGATGTGTGTGTTAGCTTCGACGGCACATGGCACAAGCGGGGCCACACCTCACACTTCGGACTCGGGGCTGTGATCGAGCTTGACTCGGGCCTTGATGCTCGACTTCTCAGTGGCGAGCAATTACTGCCATGGCTGCAGCATCGGACCCAAGGAGAGCGAAGATGGTCATGAGGAGTGGATCGAGACTCACAAGGAGACGTGCCAAAAGAATTTCAACGGCTCCTCAAATGCCATGGAAGTTGAGGCTGCTGGGACCATATTCAGCCGGTCCAAAGAACTGCACGGCATGCAGTACACTACTGTACTAAGCGATGGAGACAGTAAGGCATTCTTGCATGTCTCCAAGCTGAATCTTTACGACAAAGAGATAACCAAAGAAGACTGTGTCAACCACGTGGCTAAACGAGTCTTCTCTGGCATTGAGAGCATAAAGAAGAAGAAGGGGGGCCTGGGAGGCAAGGGAAAACTCACGAAAGCTGTAGTAAAGAAGCTAACAGCTTACTATGCTGCTGCCCTCAAGGAGAACGCTCCAGACGTCAAGGGGATGCAGCGGGCTGTCTTTGCGAGCCTGTTGCACTCTTATTCAACAGACGCCAAGCCTCGACACATCGCCTGCCCTCGTGGTGAGGATTCCTGGTGCCACTACAATAGGCACCAGGCCCTGATCGACGCTGGCAAGCCGTCGGCTCCTCAAGCCCACCGCCCAGCGTTCAGCCAGGACATCGCCAAGGACCTGGTGCCACTTTACAACAGGCTGGCCAAGGCAGACCTTTTGGCACGCTGTTCCAGGATGCAAACGCAGAATGCTAACGAATCATACAATGCATTGGTGTGGAAAAGGTGCCCGAAGACTGAATTTGCGTCCCTGAAGACAGTCGAGACGGCGGCAGCCTTTGCTGTTCTAGACTTTAACACTGGCCCAAAGGGTATCGAGCGAGTCCTGCAGAAGCTGAACATAGCTAATGGTGCACACGCAAGCAAGCACGTGGAGCAAGCCACAAAACTGTGCGTGTCACGAGCACGAGTAAAGGCGCTTCAGAGCTCAAAACTGGCGACGAAGAGGCGGAAGCTCGAAGCAATCGTCACTGAGCAGCATCGAGTCGAAGAGGAAGGCTCCACCTATGCCCCTGGTGCTTTCTAAGAGCAGACACGCTCTTAAAATAAAAGGGGACGTAGTTGACACTTTGACTGCATTTTCTCATTTCATGCTTTTTTAGCAAACAGCGCTCTTAGGAAAACTATCGTTTCCAAAATATGCAACGAATATTTCTTATTGAAAGTCTTTCTGGACTGAAATTTTATGAGGAAAAACACTGTGTTTTCTTTTTTTAAGTTTGCCTTCTTTCATGCTAAAAAATCGAAATTTTTAGAAAATAAAAAAATAAAAAATATTTTTAGTTTTGATTTTATGTTTTATCTATGAAAAGGGGTAAAACATTGAAAAATTACTCCACAGTTATGTGCTGTGGCCATTCCTAAGGTAATATAACACAAGAAAATTCAAAATTTTCCTTTTATTACAAAACGATAGTTTTCCTAAACAGACGCACCTACTTTCATATTGTGAAATGCATAACTTCTTTCAGAATTAAACTAGAATGATGAAATTCGCTACAGATGGTCTCAGTAGTGATAGAATCTCACCCTGCAATTTTATGTTTCTTTAAAGGAGCCGTTCAAAAGTTAGCATTTTTGGGTAGTGTTCCCCCTTAAAGGGTAACTGCAAAGAAAAAAATGTGTTTTTTTAAACAGCCTAATTGGAACAAGCATGTCACGAAACAAATCTTCCGCGAAAAAACAAATTTTTCTAGCAATATTTACGCCACAGGACGTAATTTAGTCGGAGTCCCAACCTCTCCGCATTTGAAACTCCCGCTCTTTCGACGCCCGCGGAGTGGCTGGTATACGTCACGCCGTGACGTATAGCAGCAACTCTGTGACGTATAATAGCAACTTTATGGCGCGCGATTCAAAACGGGTGAAATAGCCGCAAACTAAAATCAGTCCTGCGCAATAAATATTGCTGTAAAAAATTTTGTTTTTGGCGGGAAAATTGTTTTGTGACATGCTTGTCCTAATTAGGCTGTTTAAAAATACACTTTTTTCCTTTGCAGTAACCCTTTAAGCTAATTTGCGGCTAAATAATTAATCTCTTTCCGTGATAATGTTATCGACGGCGTACTAACACACTTGGCCTCTAGTCGTATGATGTTCTCGGCTTCGATGATTTCCCTTGTTAATTGGTTTACACTTTTGCCCAACACGGTGCTGTTGTTGAAATGTGCGACACACCCACAATCCCGACAGTGTATCCCCAAGTGGCCAGAGTTGGCGTTTACGATGTTGTTGCTGTGTTCTCGAAGGCGGTCATTTAGACATCGCCCAGTTTGTCCAACGTACTGTCTTCCGCAGGAAAGGGGAAAGAATAGACAACTCCCTCCACGCAAGGCACAAAGTTGGTCCTATGCTTCTTGGAGCAGCCGATTGCAGGATTTGAGGGTGTGGTGACGTTTTTACAAAGGCTGGACAGTTTGTTGGGTGCTGAAAACACGATATCAACGTTGACTTTGTTAGCTGTTTTCTTAAGGCCGTGGGAAAAATTGTGGATGTACGGGACGATGACTGGTCTTCTTGTCCTGTCGCTGTGTGTTTGTTTGACGCAGTTCGCTTGCTTCATTTCTTTAAGAATAGCTTCGACCACTGACACCAATAAGAAGGCAGGGTACCCTGCGGACTTCAGTCTCGCTATTTGCCCGTCGAAACTCTTTTGTATGGAATGTGAGCACGACTTTGTGATTGAGCTCTTAAGGCATGACCGCACTATGCCTCTTTTCACGAGTTTTGAGTGCGCGGAGTTGAAAGGGAGGAGTGGTTTTTTACCCCTGGGTTCATAGAACCAGCAGACGTGGTGGGGTAGCACCACCAGTCGGAGATCCAAGAATCTTAAGGATCCTTCAACTGGCAACTCGTGGGTGATCTCTAGGGGACTCATGCAGTCTTTAAATGCCGAGAGGACGTTGTCCACCAAGCTTGACCCACTGGCTTCATCGATGGCTAAAAAAATTAAAAAATCGTCCACGTATCTAAACACTCGCACTACTTTTGTGTCATGTAACCTTTGTTGTAGAATCCTATCGAGATGTGCAAGATATAGGTCGCTGAGTACAGGTGCAATGCACGAACCTATGCACACTCCTCTCTTTGCAAGTAAGTGTGTCCATCCCAGGCAGCAAAGGTGGATTTAAGATAGATGGTAAGCAATTCCAAAAACTTATTTTGGGGCATGCCTGAGGCATTTTGAAATGCAATAGCACCATAGGTGTCAATGCTGTCTTCAATACTTGTTAAGAGACGGTCTTGGGGCAATGCATAATAGAGGTCCTTAATGTCAATTGAAAAAACTTGCATCTCTTGGTGTTTTTGTTCTTCTAGGAAGTTAAAGACTTCTAAGGAACTTCGGATTAGGTAGGGGTCGTCTACGGTTAATAGATTTAGTTTATCTTGTAGCAATAACTTTTGCTATTTGCCACATCGTCTAAAACTGAAGCTAGAAGTAGTCAAGCTTGTAGGAAAATGCACTAAATACAAAGTTGCTAGTGAGCGCTGTGTGAGAGGTGTGTTCTTTGGGTGTGTGAATGCTTGAGTAACAGTTTTTCGAGTGCGCTAAACGTCGACAACCATGAACAACCAACTCGCCCAATCTGAAGTTCTTACAGCTTTTATTTCTAGTACATCGGGCCCTTTCAATCATCTTCCTTTGCAACCAAACGCCTTAATCCTGTGGATCGCCATTTGCATCTGTCAAGCACGGTCGTACAGGTACTGCATCCGACTACACATGTTACCTCCTGAAGTCAAGCACCTGTTCGGGGTTTCGCCCCGTCTATAGGCCATGGAAAAGAATTTGTAAGATTCTCCAGGCAGAATGGCATAGGCAGGCCAGGCATTTCAAGAATTGCCTTTACATACAAATGAGAGGCAACGGAAATTTCCCCTTTGGAAGACAAAGATTGCGATACATTTCTCTCTTACTGGACCATACTACAGAACATCTCTGGAGACATACTTTATGGCATCTCCGCATTAACACCCCTGTAAAAGAGAAAGGCTCGTGCAACCCAGTGCACACAATAGGAGCCGTCATAGTACCAGATTTTGTGCAGCACGTCCTCAGTCTCGGTCCTAAGTTTGCTGTGGAACCTAAAAAATCGCCACCGGAGCTACTTTCTATGGTGAGACAAGTGTCAAGGCAAGCTCCCGAAGCGGAGATGGATCGGTGCACTTCTGAAGGAGTGGACCTACTCCTTCGACATAAACCACCTGTCAAACCACTACCTGTAAAGAGAGTAGAGAAGTACCTGAAGGAGCATTCCCTTGCGCTCATGCCTGCTGACAAGGAAGGAGGTTTTGTCCTCATGCGCGGAGATACATTCAGCGAAAAGGCAAAAGCAGCAATTGATTCCGTCTTCAACAGCCATGACGAGATAGCATTAGGTAAGGTAAAACAAGCCGCAAGGCATTTTTGCCAATCGCTTGAACTCAAAAAACTTTGCTCCCAATTTGACCGCAGCAAAAAGTTATCCTTAGAAGTATTTTTTAGTGCAAAAACCCACAAGCCTGACTGCCCCCTAAGAGTCATCGTTTCAGAGCGGGGAACGTGGCAAAAATCAGTTGCCTTATTCCTACAAGACAAACTAAATCTATTAACCGTAGACGACCCCTACCTAATCCGAAGTTCCTTAGAAGTCTTTAACTTCCTAGAAGAACAAAAACACCAAGAGATGCAAGTTTTTTCAATTGACATTAAGGACCTCTATTATGCATTGCCCCAAGACCGTCTCTTAACAAGTATTGAAGACAGCATTGACACCTATGGTGCTATTGCATTTCAAAATGCCTCAGGCATGCCCCAAAATAAGTTTTTGGAATTGCTTACCATCTATCTTAAATCCACCTTTGCTGCCTGGGATGGACACACTTACTTGCAAAAGAGAGGAGTGTGCATAGGTTCGTGCATTGCACCTGTACTCAGCGACCTATATCTTGCACATCTCGATAGGATTCTACAACAAAGGTTACATGACACAAAAGTAGTGCGAGTGTTTAGATACGTGGACGATTTTTTAATTTTTTTAGCCATCGATGAAGCCAGTGGGTCAAGCTTGGTGGACAACGTCCTCTCGGCATTTAAAGACTGCATGAGTCCCCTAGAGATCACCCACGAGTTGCCAGTTGAAGGATCCTTAAGATTCTTGGATCTCCGACTGGTGGTGCTACCCCACCACGTCTGCTGGTTCTATGAACCCAGGGGTAAAAAACCACTCCTCCCTTTCAACTCCGCGCACTCAAAACTCGTGAAAAGAGGCATAGTGCGGTCATGCCTTAAGAGCTCAATCACAAAGTCGTGCTCACATTCCATACAAAAGAGTTTCGACGGGCAAATAGCGAGACTGAAGTCCGCAGGGTACCCTGCCTTCTTATTGGTGTCAGTGGTCGAAGCTATTCTTAAAGAAATGAAGCAAGCGAACTGCGTCAAACAAACACACAGCGACAGGACAAGAAGACCAGTCATCGTCCCGTACATCCACAATTTTTCCCACGGCCTTAAGAAAACAGCTAACAAAGTCAACGTTGATATCGTGTTTTCAGCACCCAACAAACTGTCCAGCCTTTGTAAAAACGTCACCACACCCTCAAATCCTGCAATCGGCTGCTCCAAGAAGCATAGGACCAACTTTGTGCCTTGCGTGGAGGGAGTTGTCTATTCTTTCCCCCTTTCCTGCGGAAGACAGTACGTTGGACAAACTGGGCGATGTCTAAATGACCGCCTTCGAGAACACAGCAACAACATCGTAAACGCCAACTCTGGCCACTTGGGGATACACTGTCGGGATTGTGGGTGTGTCGCACATTTCAACAACAGCACCGTGTTGGGCAAAAGTGTAAACCAATTAACAAGGGAAATCATCGAAGCCGAGAACATCATACGACTAGAGGCCAAGTGTGTTAGTACGCCGTCGATAACATTATCACGGAAAGAGATTAATTATTTAGCCGCAAATTAGCTTAAGCGTTAGACGGGAATTTTTACTCATATTTCGTCTTTTTCTATTTGCAAATCGTCTAAAACTGAAGTAGAAGTAGAAGCCGAAGAAAAATCACGAAATACAAAGTTGCTAGTGAGCGCTGTGTGAGAGGTGTGTTCTTTGGGTGTGTGAATGCTTGAGTAACAGTTTTTCGAGTGCGCTAAACGTCGGACAAGAATGGTACTTGACTGAGATTTTCCAAAGAAAGTCAACTTTGTCACCTAATTCAGAACTGAATGTGGGTGCCTGCAAAGTGCACTGTCAGTGTCACTGCCATGCGGGCAGTAGCGCTGTTTTTCCGTCTCGTACTCTCTAAACAGTAACACAGCTACATCGCCTTGGCAAGCAAGGACTTGAGTGCAACGGGCACCATAAGGAAGAACAGGATCCTGAAAATGCAAAGCTCCCCAACAACAGAATTTGATCAAGAAGAGAGCGGATCCTCAAGTCAAGCGGAAAATGTATCAGTTGGCATCTGGCTCGTGAAGTGGGTTGATAACAAACCAATTACCCTGGCTCCACACACATTCGAGGAGCAACCTGTTGGAACCTGCAAGGTGATGCAGAGAGCAGAAAATCTACCAGCATGTATTCCGCCCAGCCATAATGGACAAATACAACAAAAGCTGACTGGTGTCGACATATGTGACAGAATGCAGAGTCTCTATCTGACGGCGAGAACAAAGCGGACTGTTCAAGCACTTCTTTTCTGAGGACATGGCTGCCACACGTGACATGGTTACAGTTTAAGAAAGACTGTAATCTGGAAGTTCCAAGGAAGCTCCTTGATTTCAAATTGTCAATCGCGCATCACCTGCTAACAGAAGAAACAAGCAATGATCAATGCGGAATGAGCCCCCCAAAAGCGCCTCTATGACGATGACACAACTGCCTGCCTGCTGTGGTCAGGATTGCGGGAGCTAGACATATACGCAGAACTGTGGGACCAAGGTCAGCCTCAGATGCCGAAACCCTGGATGCTCTCAACGCACGCAGTTCCATTTCACACACTGTACGTGTTTTTGCATCACATCCTTAAGCAAATGTTTTATGTCATTCCACAGCTAGGAACGTTGATGTGTATTGCAACAAAGAAGGTACTCTTTATCTTTTAAGTTACTAGATTTTCTGTAGACCTAAATCCCAATGTGCAATATATTGCACATGACACAACTTCGGAAAACTAAAAAATGTACACTCTTACTACTTATTTTTAGTGATCATCACAGCCAATTAGTCAAAATGTAAGCCAGCTTCATTTGATTCACATTCTGCTTTTTTGTTTTATTTGCAGACCTTTCGTGGGTCAAGACATACTTCCTCGATTAATTCGAGACTTGGAGGCAAGGCACATAACACAAGCTGCAGTTCCTCCCTGAAACTATGATAGACTAAGGGTGACAACAATGTCCACTGTTCTGTGTACAAGGCAACTTCTGGATCCAGGTTCATTTGTTCTGACTGCCAAGTTTTCCAAGTGGCAATGCTGAGTCACTGTTCTCAACCATCAGGCAGCTGAATGGGTCGAATAATAAACAGATGCCTATGCAGCCTTGTCAGCCTTTCAAAAAACTCTGGTAACCGGCAGCTATTCATACTTCGGCTAGTGGAAATGTTGGAATGCGGGCTCTCTGGGAGAGTCAATGAGCTCCCTCCAAGCCAGGTCAGAGCAGACTTTCGCTGCAGGAGACCAAGTCTATGCTAGAGAC
>JAZHYW010001363.1:0-20910 GCA_037355805.1 Ixodes ricinus
GCGAGCGACAACGGACGCAATTCACTTGGGCTCCGCTGATTTCGTGCCTTCACCCCGCATATTGGGATCCTAGCGTACTGTCATCGAAATCATCGGCTTCCTAACAACGAGAGGAATCCAGAGACACCAACCAGAAGTACGTACGACAAGTTTTTGACCACTTTCGGTCAACTTTTCCCCGCGAGCACGCCGGATGCCTCGCTAGGCCTACCGCGCTCCGCCGAAGGCTCCGAGCCGCAGCTGCATTCGCCAGCTGCGCCGCGCCGTCGACCGAGCCCGAGCGCCGTAGTTCACCATGAGGGTCGCCGTAGAAGGCATCCCCATTTCTCGGGAAGAATTAGCAGCCAGTGAATGGTTGACTAAAGTTAACAAGCTCCGGGAAGCGCGAACAACACCAGGGCCAGCCGTACCCGATTTTCCCGGAGACAAAGCAGGACCGGACCAACCGTCCCAAATCAACAAAGGTCGGGCCTCGAGTGTACCTGCGAGGAAGATGGAAACCGAACTCACGCCTCGGCAGCGAGGACGCTTACTAGCCAAGAATTCTGTAGCTTCGAAACAGCCTCGCTTACCCAGCGACGCTCTCAAGCTGATCGTGCGCCCACGCGGCGGACTGCAACTTTCCAAGATTTCAACCTACCAACTACTTGAAGCGATCTGCACGGCTGCTCACTTCACCAGGGACGCCGTGCGTCACGAAGACCTAATACAAGCTAACCTGCTTCAAAACACCTTCGCGTACTGCACCCCAGTCGTCGAAAGAGCTGAACGGGTCCTACGACTCAAAACGATCGTCGTCGACAACAAGACGTATGAGGTCTCGGTCTACTGCGTTCCAGACGATAGCTCGGGTCGCGGTGTGATTCGCGGCGTCGACCTCCGCCTGGATCGAGATACAATTCAAGCAGAGTTACAAGACAACCGCAACCCACCCATCGTGGACTTTCGGCGGCTGGGGAACACCACCGCAGTGCTCATCACGTTCGCTCAGCCCCAAGTGCCGACCTGGGTCTACTTCTGCAACAGTCGACACAGATGCAACTTATTCAAGAAGAAGTACGAAGTGTGCTATCGCTGTGGCGAGCTCGGTCATCGAGCTGACGTCTGCGCTAGCCCAACTACCAAATGCAGAGGCTGCTTGCTATCCGATCCGCCAAACGACCACACGTGCAAACCAATCTGCCGCCTGTGTGGCAAGGAACATCTCACGGGCGATAGTCGCTGCAAGGAAATCTTCAGGACCCCTTACACGGTCAAGCGCAGGCAGTGGGAGCACACTCAAAGAGCCGAGGCAGACAGACTCAAGACCCAAGAGCCCAACAGGCGGGTCACGCTCCAGCACACCAGCCGATGGGACCGGCAACGCTCCGATAGCCAGCAGAGGCAGCCCCGGGACCGATCGAGCTCTTTTCCACCGCTCGAGTCTCCCTCTACACGGAGGGGGCCTCGAAATACCTCCCGGACCAGACCCGAGCCACCTGCAGGCGTCCAGCAGACTCGGGCCTCTCCTCATCTGCTGCAGCCACCCCAGCCATCACTATCAACGCCAGTCCAACGAGAACATCAACAATCGGTAAGTACGCAGGAAGGGACTCCCAGTACTCCAGACACAAAAAAGCGATTAAGGAACTGACAGCAGTCATCCAACAACTCATACTTCGAGTAGAGGCTCTCGAAAAACCAACCGCTACACTCACTACGTCTCCTTCCGCTCCACAGGCTTCAACTGTGGCGCAACCTATGGAGATCACACTCTCCAACGGACCCACACACAAACGCAAAGCCATAGCAGATAACGACTCCCCGGTGGAGGATTGGCCGACACGTTTCGCCAGAGTCGAGGAAAGATGCGAACTCAGCCACACTCGCATCAAATCCTTAGAAGAACAAATCGATCGCTCACTCTACACACTCGGCTCACAAGTCAATCAACAGCTCGAGACCCTGAGGAAAGCTATAGAAGCGCAGGGCAAACTCCTTGCTGTCGCTGTACCCGCGGCCTCTGCGCCGGCACTCGCTCCAACGCCAGAACTTTCCAAGCTCAATCATGGCGATCAGGTCGGGTAACACCACCATCTGGCAGTGGAACTGTCGCGGGTTTGCGCGTAAGCGTCCGGTCCTCCAACAGTTCCTCACCGCGCGCGATCGCCCTGAATTAATAGTCCTCCAGGAAGGTGGCAAGAACACGCAACTCGCCGGTTTCACTACCTACTTATCGGAACGAGAAAAGCCTCGAGTAGCCACTCTTGTCAAACGAAACCTCACTGTTCTCCACCACAAATTAGATCCCACTCTTCCCGAACACGTTTTTTAGAAATATTGCCTCGACCTTCGCGCAAACGTCACACTAGTCTGTTTGTGATTAATATATACAGCCCTCCCCGGGCCCATAAAGACGTCTTCGGGCCCCTCTTCCTCAAAGCCCAGCAGCTAGCGCAGGGGCAACCCCTCCTCATCCTCGGTGACTTTAACGCGCACCACCGCGCCTGGGGCTATCACTACGACTCGGCTAAAGGCAGACGGCTCTGGGATGACTGGCATACGCACCAGCTTACCCTCATCACGGACGTCTCCTACCCCACTAGACTTGGTACGGGCCTACACCGAGATACGACGCCGGATCTCGCCTTTACGAGCTCCGGAGTCAAAGCTACCTGGTGCCACACTCACGAAAACTTTGGAAGCGACCACTTCATGCTCGAAATTGTGATACAAGAGCCCACGAGGCAACGTACACGGCCGGCTCAGGTGATTGACTGGGACTCCTTTAGGGTGCATAGGCAAGAGCAGGACACACCTCCCATCATTACTGACATCAAAGCATGGACAACCCAAATTGTCAAACAAGTGGCTCACGCCACGCAAACCGTCGAGCTAGAGGACACGGTCCCTCACTGCGACCGCCACTATGCCCATCTTTGGGAGCGTAAGAAATCACTCGAAGCTCTCCTAGCCACTCGGAAATGGGACCGCAATATCCGCCGTCGACTGGCGCGCGCCAACACGACCATCGAGAATTACGCAATTGAACTAACTCGCCAGAGCTGGCACAACATTTGCGACCAGATGAACAAGACTCCAAACACTCGTAACACGTGGAAACTCCTCCGGCATCTACTCGACCCGGCTGGAGGCAAACTCCAAGCACGCCAACAGCTCGAGCGAATCTTCCACCAGTATCCTGGCACGCCAGAGGAACTCAAACGAGAAATTATAGACACTTACATCCGCCCCGGCCCGGCAACTACCCTCCCCTCCTATCAGGGCCCGGACAACCCCGGTCTAGACGCTCCAATCACTCTAGCGGAGGTACGAGCAGAACTTAATCGCCTTAAGACCACCTCGGCGGCCGGTCCCGACCGTATTTCTAATAAGATGCTGAGGAATCTAGACGACGCCTCTATTCAAGCCCTCACCGACTTTCTTCAAGAGTGCTGGTACAGCGGTACCATCCCGCAGGAATGGAAATGCGCCAATCTAGTCCTCATCCCTAAGCCGGGCAAACCACCCACCTTGGCCAACCTTCGACCCATCTCTCTTACATCCTGCGTTGGGAAGCTGATGGAACACGTCATCCAGACCAGACTCCTTCGCTACCTCGAAGACAGCCACCTCCTACCAGACACGATGTTCGGCTTCCGCCCTCATTTAGCGGCCCCGGACATTATGCTTCTTCTTCATCACCAGGTCGTCATGCGCCGCACACTAGACATGAAAGTCATTGTCGGCCTCGATGTTGCCAAGGCTTTCGACAACGTCCTCCATGAAGCGATTCTTCAGCAACTACAAACTCTTGGCGTCGGACATCGCACCTACGCGTACATCCGAGACTTTCTTACCGGCCGCACAGTGCAACTCAGCGCCGGCACCGGAGATCCTTCCATCATTTCTCCGGGAAACCGTGGCACGCCGCAGGGCTCCGTGCTCTCGCCGACGCTCTTTAACGTTGCACTGATAGGCCTGCCCAAGCTACTGGCTGACATTCCCCATCTACACCATAGCCTATATGCTGACGACCTTACTCTTTGGATCACGCGCGGCAGTGACGGCCAGATAGAAGAGACCCTCCAGACCGCCATCGATAGGGTCGGAGACTATCTCGATACAGTTGGCCTTACCTGCTCGGCTACTAAATCAGAATATATAATCATCCCGTCCCCGGGACGACGCCCACCAAAGATACTTCCGGAACTCACCCTCCGGGTCCAAGGTAACTGCATCCCTCGTACGGATCACATCAGGATCCTGGGATTACACCTACAAGCCAACGGCAGCAACAACATCTCGCTCCAACGCATCGACCAGTCGGTGGTACAGATAGGACGCCTCCTTAAGCGAGTTTCCAACAAGCACCGAGGTATGCGAGAGTCCAACCTCCTGCGCCTCGTTCAAGCCTTCATCTGCTCCCGCATCACATACTCTGCACCATACCTACGTCTCACTCGTGCCGAAAGCGAACGGCTAGAGGCGTCACTTCGCAAAGCTTACAAGACGGCCCTGGGTCTTCCTATGTCCACAGCCACTCACAAGCTTATGGCTCTCGGCATCTCCAACACCGTGAACGAATTAATCGAAGCTACCCTCACTGCCCAATACGAGCGGCTCTCACTCACGCACGCTGGCCGGGCGGTACTGCAGCAGGTGGGGATATCACCGACGAGGGCGGCTCCCAGTTACGCTGACCTTGCCCCGGAATATCGCCAAAGCCTCCGCATTCCTCCCATTCCCAAACGGATGCACCCGGAACACCACGCCGAGAGACGGGCCGACCGTGCACGTCAACTGGAGAAACGCTTCAGCGGACGTCCGGACGTCACGTATACCGACGCTTGTTACCACCACTCGAAGCCAGCAATGGTGGCGGTAGCCCTCGCCCCTCACCGCAGCTGGCACACAGCCTGCAGCATTCGCAACGCAGAAACGGTCACCGTAGCAGAGGAAGTCGCCATTGCGCTAGCGCTAACCGACCCTATTACCGAAGTCGTCATCAGTGACTCACAACAGGCGATCCGCAACTACGATGCCGGCCGTATCTCTCGCCACGCATTACACATCCTTCTTTCTGCTCCACCTTCTTCCTCCTCCCGCTTACTCATTTGGGCTCCAGCCCACGAGGCACTCAGAGGAAACGCCGAGGCGCACACTCTCGCCCGAGAACTTAGCTGCCGAGCCGAGAGAGTGACCCGCCTCCCCGCTTCCCCTGACACTAATAGCTCACGCGCGTTTATACTCACCACGTACACAGACATCCTCCAGTACTACCGACTCGGAAGATGCACGTATCCTCCCGCACACCGCGATCTAACAAGACGCGAGGCCGTCCAATGGCGCAAACTACAAACAGGCAGCTTTCCACACCCGCTCTTATACAATAGAATCTTTCCACAACAGATAGCACCCAGGTGCAAACACTGCTCAGCTCCGGGCACCCTCATACACATGGTGTGGACATGTACACACTACAACGCAGACAACTTAAACACCCCAGAGACGTGGGAGTCCCTCCTGCGTACGTCCGAGCCGGAAGACCAACGCCGGCTTATCCAGCGCGCGGTGGAGGCCGCGACATCCCAAGGGATCGCCGCCGACCTCCTCTAAGCGAGCGCAACCGGTCCTGGGACTGGTCCCCTGTGTTTATGGGAGAAATAAAGAGTTCACCACCATCCCGTTTTTGAGGTCCACTCCTGCCGTTCCGTCTTTTTATCCCAATATAGAATCATGTCCCGTTTTCGCAGGAGTACATAGTTTCCAAATTGGCACCAAGCGAGTAGAAGCAAACCGAAACTATGCCCATTCGTTACAAGTTTATTTTACAAAAATACCCGTAGATACTTTAAAATATTTTTCCAGAGAGGTAAAATTTGTCCGCGAACAACTTTTCTCTCGCGAAGACGCTTGTTTAGAGATATTTTTATGAGTTACTGGATATAGCACGGATGTAGAATCATGTAGATATAGCACGCATGTAGAATTTCATTAAATGTTTTCTCCCAATCTCAAACTTTAATAGCCTCCCCCCCCCTCTCTCCCTCTACTTTCCGCTGGGATGTCCCGTTTTCTACCTTCAGGAATATGGTCACCCCAATTATGGACGAGTTTTGGGGGAACGGAGGCGTCCATATTAACGAGACATCATGTAGGCGCTTGGCATAAATGAGATGGCCAAGAGAGCCTGTAAATTGCTTTTTGAAATAACTAGACACAGTTACTTTTTGATTCGCGGTAATTTCTAGTCGAAAGCACGTAATTCTGATCAGTACACAACGTGTGCGTGAACGCAGCGCCACCCGTTATTTACAGTGCGATTGTTTTTACAATTAATTTAATATTTTTTACATCACTGACATTGTTTTATATTATCACCATGTGTTCGTTTTATTATGTTCACTTTGGTTTGATTGAACTGTGTATTTGAGGGAGGATAGTTTGTTATACTTTGCCTTGAAATTACTATCCTTTAACCCACAAATGTTTCGAAATATCCGTTCTCTATACCCTGTGATCAAGTTCCACATCTTATCAAATAAACATGAATGAAACAATATTGCCTATTTTATTTATTTGAGCATTTCCTACCCCACAAACATTTTCCCCGAAAGGATATAAGTTGGGGATAGTTCGCGCTCCCCCGTTGATCCGTGCCTCGTGCAAAACCGACTGCGCGAGCAGGGGAGCAAGTGGGTTGCGGGGGGGGGGGGGCTAGAATTCGACGATTTCCAAACCGCCCCCCCCCCCTGCCTGCGCCACTGTTTTTTGGATACCTGTTTCTTACTCAACGCGTATGTGTACGAGGATGACCTGGGTACTTTGAATAGGCCGCGGCGGAGCATGTTCGGTGAAACAAGATTAATAGGATAATGTTTGACGAAATAACGCAAAACTCACGCGCCTATATACTTTCTTTATTTGTATCCAGGTAACATTTGAACGCGGTTTTCTCGTCTCCCTGCCCTCTTCTCTTGCCATCAAAACACAACATCGAAAGTGCATTTCTCTGCTCTTTAGCCCGTACTTTGTACTGTACTGTACTGTAAACACGTCTTGTTTTTTCTGTTGTTTTTTTTTTGCTGCAAACATTTTTGTTTTAGAGTGGGGTTGTTGAAACAACACAGTTTGGGACCGCACTTTGAACCACTAAAAATTGCACGGTCCAAGGCATTTAACTGGATCGACCTTACTTCATTAATTTCCGCAATTACAGGTGGTGTTGCCATTTTATCAAGACGTTCGTAGTACATTTCTCGTGTGTAAATGGCCGTTACTGTTATACCGTTCCCCTTCTGCAATGATTACACTGTGCGGGGTAAATAAATGAATAATTAATATATCAATGAATTGTTGTTCCGGTGGCGACCTCTAGGCTCCAGAAGCAAGACCTGGAGCACCGTGCATCGAACGAGATCTACCGCACCAAGGTTGCCAGGATGTTCAGGAAGACCAACTACATCTCCAAAGTGGTGAGGACTTGTTCAGTTCATTCAGGTCATCCTTTTAGTAGTGCCCAAGAGGAATTATCTATGGTCAAGATAAGTGCTAACTTTGCAGGAAGTACATTCTGCGCATGCACACAAATATCTTTTTCTGTGTATGTTTGTTTTTCCCCGATAGTTTATTGTTGCCTAGTAAGAAAACAAATAAACACGACAAGCAGGCAGAGACGTAAGCATAAAAAAGTTTCGAAATCAAACACTCCCCCCCCCCTTTCCCAAGTGTCCCCCCAAAAGTCGTGGTTTCAATATTGCTATCAGAGAAAGACAAACCGTATAAGATATCACGGCATAGAAATAATCGAATTTTATCTCGGTGTTGTCCAGAATTACACTCTGCAGAGTAATAAAAAAAATGCGCACCTAGACGGTTAAACAAAACGGTCATAGTGAGAAAAAACAACAACAACCTTGATGCTAGGTACAAAAATTTAACAACACAGCACCGCCTCAAAACATAGCTGCAAATTTTCTCACCACTCCTCAAACAACCCTAATGCCAACAACCGTCAACCTCACACCTTTAGCCATTTTGTGGGCATATCCTTTATGGGCGTCGAAACAACAGTGAAACATTTCATCCTGAAAATAGTAAAATATTAAAGGTTAGAGAAAAGAAAACCGAGAATGGGTGATGGTTACGCTCGTATCATAAATGTATTCTGTTGGCGGGGCGACGGCCAAACTATGTTTTCGCCCACACTGCAACTGAGGACATTTTAAGGTGGCGGCGCCCCTATGAAATAAAACTTTATAAGGACCTTAGATTCAAGCGGTCAAAAAGAACCGTAAACCCCACAGCAGACAGATAAACAAAACTCAAGCAACTACAAAAAAAAAAAAGAGACAAAGAAAGAAAGAGGGAGACGCGTACCTGACTGTGTGTGGAGTTGACGGCTGTTGGTGCTAGCCTTGTTTGATGAGTTGTAAAGCACGTTTTGCAACCGAGTTTTGAGACGGTGTTCCCCAGTTTTTGTCCCTACTTGGAGACAACTTCTCTGGGCAAAGAAGCCAAAGCTACGGGTACCCGTGCGCTCGTGCACATTAAACGCCGATCACAGCTGTGCTCGAGGGATCTTCACTTTCTCGGAAATGCCAGAAAAAAGTATTCCCAAATGTAATCTTCTTTGATTGTTTACCAGCTCACCTGCACAGTAACCCTTATTTCAGTAAACAAAGCGGTCGGTGTAATCGGTCCAAAAGTTTAAATATTTTGTCAAAGTTTTTTGGTCGGACGCGTGATGAAAGGGCAAGCGCAATTGGTACAGACGAGAACATGAAGTATACAGGACAGTGTTCATTCACGTCCTCGTCTGTCCCTGGGCACTTTATATTTTCAGTATGTTGAATCAACTATCCCACTTTAATATTTTAGACTGATTTGTATATCCTTCTGATTAAGGGGGGGGGGAGAGAGAGCCCCCCAAAATATGCAGTCACAAGTTCTGACTCCATAATTATTTGGTTCCTCACCAACTTGGTCGCAATGACGATGGTGTTGATGATTTATTAGCACCCGCTTTGTAATGGGGTGGGTGACCAAAACGAGACAAACTCTACATTTATCTCTACACTCTACATTTTATCTTACAAAAAAGTCAAAAGCGATTAACAGAAATTTTCAACGAGAAATAGCGACAGCTACAGAGAACGGGTCCCATTTTTTTATAGAAAAATAACCGAGGAGTGCTTCTTTTAAAAGCCAGAAAACTGAAATCGGGTCTCATTTTTTTTTCAAAAGAAAATTTTGAGAACAATTGTAATTCTTTTTTAACAACCCTAACGTTACGGCGTTTTCAAGTCTCATAATATAATCGCTATAGCTGTTCGTGAAGGTGCCTCGAATTGGGGGTGAATTTTGCAGTACTTGAAAAACCGGTTTACCTTTCATCTTTCTAAGGATAAAAACTTCGGTGTTCATCCTTACTTATTTTATATATTCAGACAAATATTTTAAGAAGTATATATCAGAATACCGTTACAGCAGTTCGATTTAAAAATAGACTCGTTCGCGCAGTCAGTCCCGAATCCTATGCTTAGCGAGCCCTTCAATGACGTAGCCCTTTACATATTCACTGGTAACATACGAATATTCATTAGCTTAGTAGTAATTAGACGCTGTGTTTTCGGATTTTATTTGTCGTTAATTTCGGAGGACGTTTATCGGGAGTTTATTTTTTGCTGAAAATTCGAGGTTTTTATGAATTCATAGTTTCCCGATTCTCCGAAATTCGGAGATCAATTTTACGGTTTCTAATCTGTCAGAATTATAAATAAGAATAAATAATATCCGGACACAAAAGTACCTACAGAAAATTCACAAAATATGCTAGGATATACGTAGCGTGAGCTTACGAGCACAAAATGAGAGGCGCTATCAAGCGGCTCCGATGCAGCGTCAGACTTGGCTACTGCGCAACGGAGGCGCACAGCTGGGCACGCGGCAGCGCCAGTGCGTCTGCCGCGGCTATGACGTCACTCCTCTGGAATGCGCAGACCGGCGAGGCGGGCGCGGCGGCGGCGGAGCGCGCGGCGGCGGCGGCGGCTCCGGCGCGCCAGGTGTGCGCCGTGTGACGTCACTGCTCCTCGCGCATGCGCAGCACGGAGCACGGTTCATTATGCGAGCCACGCGAAACTGCTCAACCTCGGCCAGTGTAGCTCACGCTAAAAACACTCACTAAGAAATATCCTCCTTATTTGGTTAAAGCGGCGGCCTTATTCTTCCGTTATTCAGTTTCGTTCAACCTATCTGTATCGAATGAAGTGTCCGCAGCAGCATTTGGCATTGGCGCCCTTTCCATTGGCAATACCAACGGTCCCACGACAAACCTTGCAATGAATTGAATGTCAATACTGTGAAGTAACTAAACACCTGGACAGCCTAGTGTCTATATGGAAGCGCAAGTTCGTCTGCTTCTTGAAGACGGGTTGCGATGATGCCAGAACACCGAGCTCTTATTGGCTGATTGAAAAAAAAAATGAAAGCCGTTTACAAGTCCCTGTAACGCCGAATTGGAGCGCAGCTCTTGAGGAGGAGGAGGGAAGGGTACTGAGGGGAGGGTATACCCCTTCTTCCTCCTCCTCCCTTGTGATCCTGCCTTCTACTTCACCTCCCCTCCTCTCATCCTCCTCCTGCACCCCCTCCTTCTCCTTCACCTCCTCCTCATCCTTCAACCTCCTCCCCTTGCCTCCTCCTCCTCTCTCCTCCCCTTCCTCCTCCACTTCCCTCCTACTGCTGTCCTCCTTGCTACTCAAGCCGGAAACGGCCGCCTAAGAGCTGTGCTCTGAAATATAGAATCAGAACAAATATTTTGGCAGGTTGACATTTTATTGATTGGGGAAAAACCGTGGTGTATATTGGAAACTGCGTTGCATATCTAGCCAAACTTTACGCCAATAACGTACAAAATCAACGTACGCACTTGTTATACCAATGTACCTTAAAGTTTGCTCTGCGAGGTTCCAATTTACGTCCTGGATGAAAAAACCCCATTAATAATTTAACTAGAACAGCATGATCAGCCGCCGTGGTACGGTGTTCAGCAGCCTCTCGAGTGTAGCAGCCAACCAGGACATGAAAGAAAAAGCATGTAGTTAAGCAGTGGGCAAAGTTTCCCAGGCTTCGTGCTTGACATCCATGCTTAGACAGTGAACTGTTAAAATGCTGCCTACCTTTTTGTCTGCTGTGCGTGAGCAGCAAAGAGTTTTCACTTCTAAGCTTACAAGGGTTTCAAGGTGACGCGATCGCCAGACTAGAACTGGGATGGTTTTCGGTCGCCCTAGTAGATGCGCACTCGACGGAGCATAATACCAAAAAGCACTTACAGTAAGTGAAACAAGCGTGAAAAAAGAAACTTTCGAGATGCTACAGGCAGGCACACCATCTTAAACTTGATAAGGGACTTACCCCAAACATGGTATTGTGATTTGTTTAGATCTGACGCAAGATGAACTTCAATACTTGATGATGGAACAGGGTCATGAAAGTCGTCACATGCTTGGAACACACCTAAAATAAATGTACCCAAGCCGGTCTGAGACGTGTTAATGACGTTTACAACGTTTTCGTCGGACGTCTTAACAACACTGTCGGCAATGTTAAATTTCAATGAAAAATGTTCAAGCTCTAGATACTTAGACTGTGTAGGTCCAGTAGCAAAGGAAGGACGAGGTCCCGAGCTATGACATTCCCTAAATTCCAAATGCGCCCCAAGGAGGGGAAGGGGAGGGAACGAAGGGGAGGGTATGCCCCTCCTCCTCATCCGTACTCTCTCGTCCTCACCTTCTCCTCCTCTCGTGCTCCTCCTCCCCTCGTTCCCTCCTCCTCCTCTCTTGATGTATTTCAATTTTGCGATATACCGTACTAAACTATCTGGGATATATATTGATATATATATTGTGGTATTTTTGCTCACCGCTTAGCCGGAGGAAGGAAATATAGTTGTCACATCTGGAAGCTCCAGGGTGATTTATGAATGATGACACCGCTTGCTTGCATAACAGGTATCTGGCATCTCCGCTCCTCCTCTTCCTATTCCACCTCCTCAACCTCATCGTCCTCCTCGTCTTCTTCGTCTTGTTCGCATTGTACGCTCCAACTGATAACGAAGCTGGTAGATGCTCCTCCGAGTGGCCCGCATAACACCTCGCAAGGTTCGCAAGACCGTCCGAGGGAACAATTCTCCAGCTTTCGTTCTTCTCCTCCTCCTTTCCTCCTAGCGCGCACTCCACATCGTTGCGAAAGTTCGGCGTCCGAAATCCCCACAATATACACAAATATAGAGCAATCTCCTCCTATACTGGTACTTTAAATATCACTCCTATCCCAGTCCTTGATTGTTATGAAGGAAGCCTTGTGATCTGAGAAGTGACAGGATATGTGTTCCAGGTGCTGGACCAACGGCTGATTTTGAAAGACGAGGTCTATGCATGTGTTTCGAGAGGTTGTCACAGCAGTGGGAGCTGTTACGAGGGAGAGAAATGGGAGGTTTTCCTGCATAAGTGGTATGAAGTTCTTATTCGTCTTTAAGTCTGCATTAAAGTCCCCCACAACTAACATGGGTGTGGACCCACGTGTGCTTAACGCAAGTCGCAGAAAATGCACGACATCTTTAGTGAGTGCTGTAGGCGAGACATACAGAGCCACCACTAGCAAGCCGTTGTCGAACTTGGCGGCACAAAGTTCTCCAACTTCGTCTGACGTGCCAAATATCTCAATGGGTACGGCAGACAGACCCTTTCGCACGTAGATGGCCACTCCCGCCGCTCTGTTGTGCTCTCTACTGACGCCGCAGCAGTACTGGTAGTCCATGATTTCTACCGCCTGTTTTGGATCCATCCATGTTTCCGAGAGGCAAAGTACAGATGCATGGCGTAGGATGTGGTCGTGGTGTACGTCCTTGAAATGCGCCGGTAGAGAGCGAACATTAAGCGCGGCGACCGAGAAGAAGTGCGGTTGCTCAATCATTGCGTAGCACTTAGCAGTGACAGTTTGGAGTTTGTGTGACTGCAACCGACGAAACTCATCAAGTAGCGCCCTGTCCGGATTGGGCTTGCCGTGGTAGAACGTAAAGTCATTGTCCACATTGGTGAGGTAGAGCCTGTTGATGTCTGTAGCACGACTCAGTGCCACGTATACCAATTTCTGTGGATGACTCTTGGCATACGAGTACACCACGTTTTCATACGTGCCTCCCTGTGATTTGTGAATGGTGATAGCACTTGCCTGTGCAACGGGTAGCTGGCATCTCCTCAGCGATATCCTTGTCTTCTTATCAATGACGCAAGTGACTGTGCGTCTTTCGATAGGTGTCCAATTTTGCTGAATATTTCTATCGAGTGCCCGTAACTGTCGGGATTTCGCGGCCGCCACGGTTCCAATCGCAATTTTGGAACCAAGCTCACCGAAATGCAACCAGATGCGTTCCGGCTCTCGGAGCGTGTCGTATTGTATGTATTGCAGTATTCCAACAGATCCATTAACCAGACCGTCGGAAACATCGACATTGAGTGTGAGCATATATGGTTTTCCAACGCATAGCATTATATTAGCTGGCAAGTTTCCGAGTTCGGCCTTGGGCAGCGTTTCGGCCTTGCGCATTGCCTCTGTCTTCTCCTGCATAGACCTGAATCCAATGATTGTGTCCCGTGCCGCACATGCCACAGCATTATCTTCGGTTGCAATGGCCGTGTTCGTATTGTAGTAGTCCGATTCTTTGTTAGAGTAGTACAAGCGGATGCCACCGGGACAACACGTTTCTCCTTCTTGTTGCGTGACGAACCGACTCTCGATCAATGCGATTTCTTCGGAATCCAATTCTGCACCGTCTCCAATTTTGGTAAGTATGGTGGAGAACCTG
Organism: Ixodes ricinus; assembly: GCA_037355805.1. NCBI lineage: Eukaryota > Metazoa > Arthropoda > Arachnida > Ixodida > Ixodidae > Ixodes > Ixodes ricinus. Next base: position 13,847 of record JAZHYW010001363.1, read on the forward strand.
AGATCGCTTTGCCTTACGACCTTCGTGAGGACAAAGTATGACAGATGGTGCCATGCAATTTCCGTGTTAAACACACTGTTCGTCTTGACGCGCTTGAATACCTCGGCGGCACGAACGGGGGAAGCTGTCGCAGGTCTCCGCAGAGGATGATGTCTAACCCGCCGAAAGGCTCTAGGTATTTGCAAGTGATGATGCGTAGTCGCGAGTCCACTCTCTGAAGTATGTCGGCAGACATCATACTAACCTCATCGATAATCACGCACCTGACGTTCCTGAACGCATAGCGGAACGTGTTCAACTCGTTGTTCCGCAGTCCGCCATCCCTATTGATGGTAAGTCTAAACGCTGCATGTACAGTTATTCCACCGAGTGCGACCGCCGCCTTTCCAGTTGTAGCACAGGCAACATAGGCGTTTACATTATCTGAACCAGCAGGGTTGCAGTGTCTGTTGTAGACGTCCATGATGAGACGCAGTACAAATGTCTTCCCGCACCCAGCCACTCCCGTGAAGAAGATTTGTAGTGGCGGAGAGTCCGGGATAGTCAGTCTATGCACGACTTCTCGGACGATCTCGTACTGCTCCTCATTCGTCTTCCGCATTGTGTCCAGGTACTGATCCCTGCTCATGACGTCTTGGCGTGTGCACACGGCGGGGCACTGCTTAAACGGGGCATTGGATTGGACCGCACCGATGTCTAGGAGATCGGAGTCGTCGTTTTCCATGGCCACCGGGTGCAGCCTCACATCTGGAAGCTCAGAAGTGGCACAATGTTCCCCGTCATTTGACTGGAGCAGGGAATTACAAACGGCACGAATTTGCTCAATGTCTACGTCACTGTGGTAGCGTGCTTTGTTCTGTAGAATGACGTCGATGTTTTGCTCATACAAACGCTCGAAACAGTTTTGGTCTAAGATGTCCACTTCTTTGCGGAATGGATAGAAGAGCAGAACATGTTCTCGCTTGAAGTTGACTGAATCGTCTACGCAGTAACCGCGGTAGCGAAGTATCCGTCGTTGATTCCTCTTTCTGCAGGTATATATGTTGTACTCGGTAGCGAACTCTGCCAGAGTAACGGCTTCCAATTCGGGAACGCGGTCTTCGTAGCGCTCGATCATCGTTCGTTTCCAAACATCCGTGCTTGATTCTACTAAGCCTTCCTGCGCCATCTGAGCGTTAGACTTCCGAATGCGCGTCCTCTCCTCGGGCCATGCAGAGTTCACGAAGACAATTTTGCGACTCGCTTCCGACATATCCTGGTTCAGCAAACACCAGGCGGCCTCCTGTGCGGACAGTTCGATGGCATTCAGCATCTTCACACCTAAATGTCTCAGTGCCTGAGAATAGGCCATGTCCCCCTTCTCCTTGACAATTTCTTGCACTGCCCTATTGAGGTTCGACATACCTCGGTTGGCCTTGTTTACATATTCCACCACGTAGGCAGCACACGCGTAGGTGTCGAGGACGATCTGAAGATCCATGTTAGAATCGAGGATTGATGCAACCCATGGGTTAAAGTAATTCACCCACTTTTGCTGCACCGAACGGGGTAGCATGATGGTGGCACGAGGAGTGCCTGCTCGGAGAACAGAAATGTACTCCGCCTTGTCCGTGACACCGTGATGTTCCCAAAACTGCTCCATGGAGTCATAATTTGTCGTTTCCAGGGCCTGATGCATGGCCTCGTACTTGTTTAGGAGGCTCTCGATTTGCTTCTTCTGCGCTTCATTGTCCACAGTGGGGAAAGGCACTACGACCATACATTCATCGATGGGCATAAAAGGCGCGTTAAAGCGGCATCTGGTCGTGTTGTGCTTGTAGCAGGTATGCGTGTGTTGGTGCACCTGAGTGCGCTCCCGCTTCAAGCATCCATTGTCGATGGAAAGCAGAACGTTGGCCATTTCAAGAGTCTGGGGCATGAGCATTGAGAGCTCTTCGTTGGGCGCGTTATGAAGCCAGAGGAGAATGTGCGCGTGTGCCGACCCGCGGTGCTGAAATTCGATCCGCTTAAAGTAGTCGACGACTATGTACGGCCTAAAAGGCGATACACGGGTGTTGCGGAGAATGTTGAGAATGACACGCACCAATCGGTCGAAGTATATGGCACAAACCACGGGATCGTCATTCACCAGCTGAGCTCGATAAATGCTGTTCATTTGCTCCAGTGGTACTCCGATCTCGCCGGGCTTCAACCGAAGGCGTTGAAGCAACTGCAGAAGGTCGGGCCAGTGCATTTCCGAGGCAGAAAGAGTGAGGAACGCGGTCGGCTTACCCAACTGCCGTATCATAGCAAAGAGGTCTTTCTTGCGTTTCGTCCAGTACTGCACGGTGTTGGGTATACCATGCATGAAAGCCATGTCGTGCTCGACCGCTTGCTGCACAAAGTACCTTGTCGAGCAACTGTTGCTTCGTTAGTGTTTCCAGTGTCTTTATGTTACGGAAGGCCACACACATGTCACCGGCTACTCGGTGCCTAAACACTTTCATGGCCATGTAGAGTACGTGCTGCGGGGTGGCCCCTCGACGGTCTGATCTGCGGATCTCACTCATGGCGTGCGTGAAGACTGTCGGTTTTGCGCTGGCATCTACTCGGCGCGGCTCACCGAGATAAATCTGTGGGAACGAGAGCTCCTCTGCATGTTCGTCGTAAAGGATGCTCACGGGCCTTTTTCCCTCACCTGGCGCAATCGCTAGAAACTTGTCTTCGTCCCATACGAGAGTGTGCTGAGCCAGCGTCATGGCTGTAGCCACTTGGATCGGATCGTTCAGGTCTGAGCATTGCGGGAGCAACTCAATCTCGTCGTGCTGGTCCACTTCTACGATATCACCCAAACGGGAAAAATCGCACTCTATATGATAATGCTTGTACAGCGTGCTATCACACAGCAGCTTAAGCCACGGCAGCAGATCAGCTTTCCTTACTGCCCCTGCCAGGTACGTCGTCTTCGCAAGCATACGCCGCTTCAAATGTACATTGAGGGCTCGGTCTTGTTCGATGGCACGAGGCAACACTGTCACCATGTCATCCACATCAACACAGACGTTCACTACTGGTCCCTTAATGCCGTGTTGACCTCCACCGTGCATCAGCCGTCGCAGTTGCATGAAAGGAATTCGTGGAGATATGAGTCTCTCACTCACCGCGTTCAGTTGTGGTAGGTGGCCTGGCTTCGGGGGATATACATAACCGTTACTTGAGGAAAGATGAGGAATATGACCCTTGTGCACTGATTGCATGCAGGTCGAGCACAGTTTGAATTGGGTTAGGTCCGAGTTTGGAAATGATTGCTCTAGGGTCTCGTGACATCTGTCCGGTAGCGGTTGCACGTCGTTTTGGAACCAGAGCCGATCACAGACTGAACATACGCTTCCAAACTGGTTGTCTCTAAACAGCCGTTGGAAAATTTTTGTTGCACCGTCAGGCTGAGCGGTCCTTGCCTTTTGCTTCACTTCCGCTTCGGCGGCGCTCACTCCTGGCTGCTCTCGGCGGCGGCGATGAGCCTCTGCTTCGGCGTCGCGCACTTCCGGGTCCTCTCGATAGCGGCTCCTGGCTTCCGCTTCGGCGGCGCTCACTCCTGGCTGCTCTCGGCGGCGGCGATGAGCCTCTGCTTCGGCGTCGCGCACTTCCGGGTCCTCTCGATAGCGGCTCCTGGCTTCCGCTTCGGCGGCGCTCACTCTGGCTGCTCTCGGCGGCGGCGATGAGCCTCTGCTTCGGCGTCGCGCACTTCCGGGTCCTCGATAGTGGCTCGGCTTCGCTTCGGCGGCTCACTCTGGCTGCTCTCGGCGGCGGCGATGAGCCTCTGCTTCGGCGGCGCACTTCCGGGTCTCGATAGCGGCTCTGTTCGCTTCGGCGCCCACTCCTGGCTGCTCTCGGCGGCGGCGATGAGCCTCTGCTTCGGCGTCGCGCACTTCCGGGTCCTCTCGATGGCGGCTCCTGGCTTCCGCTTCGGCGGCGCTCACTCCTGGCTGCTCTCGGCGGCGGCGATGAGCCTCTGCTTCGGCGTCGCGCACTTCCGGGTCTTCTCGACGGCGGCGCTTAGATTCAGCTTCAGCGGCGCTCACTTCTGGCTGCTCTCGGCGGCGGCGATGAGCCTCTGCTTCGGCGTCGCGCACTTCCGGGTCCTCTCGATAGCGGCTCCTGGCTTCCGCTTCGGCGGCGCTCACTCCTGGCTGCTCTCGGCGGCGGCGATGAGCCTCTGCTTCGGCGTCGCGCACTTCCGGGTCTTCTCGACGGCGGCGCTTAGATTCAGCTTCAGCGGCGCTCACTCCTGGCTGCTCTCGGCGGCGGCGATGAGCCTCTGCTTCGGCGTCGCGCACTTCCGGGTCCTCTCGATAGCGGCTCCTGGCTTCCGCTTCGGCGGCGCTCACTCCTGGCTGCTCTCGGCGGCGGCGATGAGCCTCTGCTTCGGCGTCGCGCACTTCCGGGTCTTCTCGACGGCGGCGCTTAGATTCAGCTTCAGCAGCGCTCACCCCTGGCTGCTCTCGGCGGCGGCGATGAGCCTCTGCTTCGGCGTCGCGCACTTCCGGGTCCTCTCGATAGCGGCTCCTGGCTTCCGCTTCGGCGGCGCTCACTCCTGGCTGCTCTCGGCGGCGGCGATGAGCCTCTGCTTCGGCGTCGCGCACTTCCGGGTCTTGTCGACGGCGCCGTTTAGCTTCAGCTTCGGCGGCACGCACTGCAGGATCTTGGCGCCGGCGGCGCTGAGCCTCCGCTCGGGCAGCGCGTTTAGCTGCAGCTTCTTGATCTGACTCGCTCATTTTGCGAAAAGAACTGCCTGATTACGTCTCGTCGTCGTCGTCGTTGTGATATCACTCATGCTGGATGTTTGCGCCGGTGGCGCTGAGCCTCTGCTCGGGCAGCACGTTCAGCAGCAGCTGCTAAAGCCCCTCTACCCTGAGAAAAGTGGCGGCATTGATTGTTGTGGAAATGCTCGAGACACGTGACATGCGCCAATTGTGGGAAGAACATGGCATCTGAAATCTAGCTTGAATTTGCGCTGTGCCACCATGATCTTTGCAAAGTCTGCACGTTGCACGTGCCTTGTGCATCGACGCACCGTGCGCTATACACGGGCTCATCTCTGTTACGTCACGGCGCGGTGGTGGCGCGTCGGACGCACTTCCGGTCCGGGGCTGTGGGCGGAAGGGCCCATGCCAGACGTGTATTCCTGCGTTGTTTTGAAAGGAACCAGACAAAAACCTGCCTTCTCGTCAAAATGCCGCGACTGGGGCTGTACCAAGAGAGTCGAGAAAGGTTTGAAGGTCAGTTTCTGCATGTGCTCGGTTCGTCCGAGAACGTGGATATGTGCCGTGAAAAGGGAAAACGAGACGCCGTCGGACCACGATTGCTTTGGGCGGGAAGCACTTTGGGTTGAATTCACGGATACTTGTGGTCATCAGATTTATTTGTTTTGTTCCAACATGAACGCCGGAAAACCGTCAAGTTGTACGGACCACCTGCGGACTACGTTCAGTGCGTCTTCAAGTTCAAACGGCCGCCTGATCGTTCGAACTGTCGTCTGCTCTTTCAAACGTTTCTGCTTGTCGTCTGCTCTTTTAGAGGACACCGGCCCGTAGACCAAACATGGGCCCGGTACTTGCGATAAGAAGTAAGTGCAGGCCTCAAAAGACTTAAGTTTGAAGGTTGGTAAGCAGGCTCGATGTAAACAGTAGATATAAGGAGATGTTGATCATTGTTACCAGTGGCCATCACCGACTTGTTATGCCTGATTCACTTGGTCCGATTCTGCTTGCGATTTTCAGTATCGACGTCGACCATCTCAGCTACGGTTCACGCTTTTGCAGCCCGAGCGACGTCGCTACTGAAAATTGCGAGCGAAATCTCATCATGTGAATCAGGCTTTAGCGTACATTCCGCGGCGTCCACGCGGAATGAATCGCCGCATGTCAGATTATTCACGCGAAGTTTTGCGGTGTAACGAGCCTCGTTAATTTCGCTGACGCCGCTCAAGTAGTCAGACATTGCCAGGAATGACGTAAAATCAACAATTCCAACGCGAAAAAGAGCGCGGGGACTCACACCGACGCCGACAACATCGCATTTCAATGGTTTGTTTATGCGGCGACGGCGAGCTTCGTTGCCCACACCCCATCGCGACATGCTGGCGCGGGTACACGCTGTGCCGTCCGCTAGTCGCTGCCGGGTTTCTGCACGCTGCACGTGCCTTGTGAACATCGGCGCACGCGTGCACTTCTTATAAAACGTGAAGGGGCTTTAGCAGCTTTTAGTTTCTTTTTGTTCTTTTATTTTCCTCTTGCTGGGTTTTTCAATTATTTAATTTTGGGCGGAGAGGTACCACGTGGGGCTACTGAACGAAAGGGCTCCGCTTCGAAGCCGGCCGAGGGACAAGGGATAAAAGTCTCTTGAAATCATTTTTCGGAGTAATGAAAATTCGGATTCGTCCCCCGTGCTCATCCTCCCTGCTCCCCTCCTTTGTCCTCCTCTCCTCACGGGGGTCACGTGACCTCGGGGATGGGGGTCACGTGACCTCGGGGGAGGGGGTCACGTGATATCGGGTTGCATGCAACTCAGTGTTGCACGCAACTCAGGTTGCAAGCAACTCAGGTTGCATGCAACTCGAGTTGCGTGCAACGCGCGAAACGTGAGTTGCATGCAATGTAGGTTGCATGCAACTTACGTTGCCTGCAACCACGCGTTGCAAACAAGTCAGGTTGCATGCAACCTGCGTTGCATGCAACTCAGGTTGCATGCAACCTGAGTTGTTTGCAACGCGTAATTGCGGCGACATGTGACTCAGGTTGCATGAAACCTGAGTTGCATGCAACCTCAAATGCTTGCAACCTGAGTTGCATGCAACAGGTGCATGCAACCACGTTGCTTGCAACCACGTGGTTGCATGCCACCTGTTGCATGCTCGGGCTGCATGCAACCTGTTGCTTGCAACCACGCGTTGCAACAGGTTGCATGCAACCTGAGTATGCATGCAACCTGTTGCATGTGCTGGGTTGCATGCAACCTGTTGCATGCTCGGGCTGCTAGCAGCTCGGGTTGCATGCAACAGGTTGCATGCAACCGGTGCATGCAAC